>LPNX010220487.1:906284-928729 GCA_001517045.1 Pseudotsuga menziesii
GCGTGATGTAACTCTGCGGCCCCGAAAAAAAGAAGAAAAAGAATCTCGGCGTTCGAAGATTGGCGAAAGATTTTATGGTCTTTTATGGTCTTTTTACAGCATAGAAAATCTAGTCATCTTTAACATGGCGTATGAGGATATCGTCGACTACGAAGAAGAGTCTATGTGCAGGTCAATCTTCTGTTTGGATAACAATATATGAAGTACATATAGTACTCTGAGTCATGAGAATAACAGTCCATGCAAGCGAATGATGACGACACGGGATGGAGAGCAAGACATGCCAAAATAAGGTGGGAAGACCACTAAGGGAATCAAGCCCAAAAAAGGTTATGTGGAACTTTCAGTGGGCATGGACATATAGTTAAAGAAAATTCCACTATAATTGAGCGTAGCCCTAGTAGGAAGATTCTATGGGAAGGAGTTAGGCAAATCTTTTCTATCAAGGTGGATGGAAACTAATTGGTAACCTGTAATAGGTTACACACTGGAAATCCACATCTTCCTGAGATGCTGGCTTCTATTCAAGGTAAAAGAGGAAAATGTTGACACCACTATACTAGACTAGAGGTGGAACTGGGGGCCTTCGGGATTGATTCTGCGAAAACGACATATAAACTTTAACGCTAGGAAGGAACCTCATAATGTGCAACAAATATGGGTAATCCTGCCATGTATACCAATGATTTTTTGGAAAAATCATATTCTCAAGGAAATCAGAAACAAATTGGGTAAGTTTCTTATGTTAGAAGAAGATTGGGAGGCAAAGGTAAACAGAATATGTGCCTGAATCATGGTAGAAATGGACATAAGAGAAGGGTTGTTTGAAGAAATTATAATAAAAATGCATGGAATCATATGGACACAACGACTAGACTACTGGAAGCTACCGTTTAGATGCTTTAAATGTAGGAAAGTAGGACATTTACAGAAAGACTGCAAGTTGAACCAAGATATACAAAAAAGAAATTGTTTCATAAAAAGGTTTGGGTTAGAAAATCTAGTGAAAGCGAATGTAGACCTGACCGAATTGCATATGCTGTAGAGTCAAATAGAATTGCGACAAACAAGGAAAAGGACGTCGGCTGCACAAAAAAAGTGACGGACGAGAAATTAAAAAATATCCAAGAAGAAATGGAAAAGAAAGGCACGATAATCCACGAGGCAATTCCAAGCACCCCTATGGAAAAATAAGGTATTAATGTTCAAAATATTATTTCTTCTTTTTTTAAAATTCAATTTCATAAGGAAACTAGGTTAAAAAATCTCTGAAAGGAAAACAGAAGAAAGTTACACAGTCTTCTGAACAGTCCTTTGATAAGACAGAAAGGAAAATCCAAGTTGTAAGACGGGACTATGGCCTAAGATCCAAATAAAAAAAGAAAATTGAGCAAGTATCTTCAGGAGGGATAGCTCCCAGCATAAACCAAAAGGCTCAAGTAGGGCATAAATCATTGCTAACCTTGGCACAAAAACAAGCAGCCAAAGATATTAAAGAAGGGAAACAATTAACCATTGGAAGGGATCTTAGAGTGAAAAAAAATCCTTGTCCAAGGGATCCTATTGTTAACCCTCTCTTTCAAAAATGAGGGGGCTAGGGGGGGCCTCCAAATTAATAGCCCTCAAAAGAATGATCAACATTCTAAAACCAAAGGTTGTGCCTCTACAAGAAATAATGATGGAGGGGAAGAGAGCAAAGGAAATATTGAGTGGTTTCTTAAAGGACTGGAAGATGGAGTCATGTTGGAGGAATAATTAGATGTAGCTTGGGTGGTTCAAAGGAATGATTGCTACCCTCCCCACCCATGTTCAATTCTTGTAAGTGACACGATGCTATTGTTGATCCCTTATGCAATGATTGAGTGGATTATGTAATCAGAACATACCTCTTATTCTTGAGAATAACAAAGGATTGTAACAAAATATTATAATAATTTAAAAATAACTTGGATTAATCCTTTCGATAAGGCTGAGGCAGGAAGCAATAACATAGAAACTGGGAGGCACAATCATTAACGTGAGCATAGCAGGTATGAAGAACTCTGATCACCTCGACACTACCAACACCATCACGATCAAAAAATTTGCTGACACAAAGATGAAAAAATGGTCCAATCAAGTCATCATGAACACCGACACCTAGAGCACAAAAGTCGGCATGCCTCAAAAGAAATGCTGACAACCTGTCTTTCAAATTTAAGTCCACCATCAATACCGTAATTAATACCACCAACCACTATGCCTTCTCCTGCCCAAAACAAATCTACTATAAATACCACATTGGAAGATACTTGGATTTTATTCTACAAAGAGCTTGAGCATCACAGCGCTGGAACACCAGAGCACGACTCGCAACCTACTGAACCAGAGCATCTGAGTGACATAATGGCACCAAAGAAGTCAACCGCAACTACCAAATCAACAACAAATAAAATCATATGCTAGAAAGAGCCAACACGCGTTTGGAAAGTCGACTGCATAATATACGCAACGCCAAAGAGGTCGAGCAACAATGGAAGAGAGTTTGGAATAAAATAAAAGAGTGGGGAACAGAATCAGGTGGTTGAAGGAGAGAATAAGCACATAAATTATGAGCCAGAACAATCCTTAACTATATGAATGCACCTAAAATGGATAGCTTTACAGGGACAAAAGAAATTAGTGTGTAGTTCGTCATCAACCAATTCCATAATGGGAAGTTCTACTTCGACACACCTGTCGAAATCAATGGCGACCTAATTCATCAAATCATAGGATTATCAAACAAAGGAGCATCATTACCCATCTGACTAAATACGACGTTGGTCAAATAACTAACTGGTACACTATCAGGATAAAATTTGAGAGGAATGATAGTTAACCAAATCTTCTATGGCACACAAAAAATAACCACAAAATTTTCTCAATGTCTCTCACAAGTACGGGAATAGGTTTCGACTTCAATCTTGACATGCCCGACGCAGTCTAGAACATTGTGACAACAAGGAAACTATACCGCTGGGCTGACCACCTAGCGGAGATCGTTAATCATATTTTTGTAAGATGTCAAGAGGAGGGTGCTCAAATCCGATTTCCTTCATTGATTATATGCATAACCATGTACCATCTTCAACCACTTAGAGATACGGACTTCACTACCCAAAAAGGACCAATAATGTGGAATTTCAAATCATTCTCTGTGAATGGTTGCGAAATGGGAGAAACAACAACCAAAATTTCGTTAGACACTTGGTTTCAGGCCATAAAAATCAAAATAGCTAGATGGCGGGTACCCCAGAATATCCGACGAAGTCTACAACCGACGACACATATCCAACTTGCATTGGACCATACGTCGGTCTGGTAGCTACAAGGCGTTGAGGGCACAACAAAAGAACTCAACTTCTACCCTTCGGTCGAGGAGTTTTTTTATGAGCTTAGTCGACAATCCAACACCAAATTGGATATACTCCCTATCAAAAAGAGTTGATCAACCAATGGTCGAATCTTTAACATATGCAGAAAAAGAAGAAGACTATGAAATACACATCCACTGAAACAAATTCACACTCAATAGTGACCAGATTACCGACATAAATCCTCTTGGGATTGCATTAATAGGCTTGCAACAGCCACAAGAGAAAGCAGAACAAACCGATGAAAGTACTCAATCAGATACCCCACTACCAGAATATATTCCCTCACCAAGAAAAATTTCTGGCGAGTGGCCGACGAATTATTTAAATCCTGAAAGAACAGGAAGAGTACAATACAAGGAAATGGGAAACACAAGCTCATTCTTCAAGAGCCAAGTGAAGATGACAATGCAAAACTATTTGATAGTGCAACTCAAATATTGGAGGATGCTGCCAAAAATAAGATCCCAGTCGATGAACAAATAGGAAAATTTATCACAAAGGAGGAGTAGCAACTAAACCAACCAAACACACGGTCAAAGAAAGTCATGTTTTCTATGAAACCATCTGTTAACCTCACCCATATTCCACCCCCTCCATACCCAAACCCAGTTGTCGAAGAAGTTATACCGACTTCAACAACTACCACATCCCTATCCTTAACCCATCCATATATGCAGAAGTTACCAATGCCACTAAGGGCTCCCATTCAAAAAGATAATGACCTCCAAGAATTTATCATCCAACTACCATCTCTCCTCCCTGACTGGAAAAGGATGATAGAAAAAAAATACCTGTTCTATTCGAGGAAGCATAGAATTCCACCCTAGCCATTCCCGAAATTGTCGACCCCCCACAATCATCCATACCTAATGCACAAATTGTTAGATACGCTAAAACCATTCTACAGAAAAATCTTGACCCAACAAGCAATAATGTGGCAAAGAAAATTTCCTCCTTCATCCCTCAACATGTCAACCAACCGACATCACCACAACACTCTCCATCTCCTGAACCATCCTCCACTGACACCATAGGCGAACCATCTGATACCATATTATAGTCGACTTCTGAACCGACGTTTACAAGCAATGTCGAGCAACCTTTACCGCATGAGACAATAAGCTTACTAGTCGATCCTAACTTACTTCCTTCACCTATTTCACCATTACCACTATCATCACCTGTCACCACATATATTCCCACCAATATCATAAATTCTCCTGACATTACCAACACCAGCCGCCCTAGCCCTGTTGTTACAACCCCAGCCACCGAGCAAAGCCAAAAATAAGCAATAGAAAGCCTACTAGAACCACAGACATAAGTTGATAAACAGAGTAAGGAACGAGAAAGAAGAAAAAGGAAACAAAGAAGAGAAAAGAAGAAACATGAGAAAGAACACCATAAACAACAACAACGTCTACAAAAACTACAACAACAACCACCCATGTTAGTTCATATAGATCAACTTGGTCTAGCAGTAACATTGAACCCATAGAAATACAAAGAAGAATAGTTGGATCTACTCACAGATGCAATTGACAGGGAATATAAACATGGAAGAGTGGAAAAAAAAGAACAAATTGAGTAACTAAGAACAGAGAAAAACACATTCTTAGCCAAGTGTGAGAGCTTGGCACAAAAAATTATCATAATTCCAGCAGGGACCGACTCCGAAAAGCCCCTCGACAAAGCATACCTCATATTTGAAAGCCTTGTGTCGACACTTCAGGAGCAGTTGAAAGAAAGGCGACAAGAGCAGGCTAAGGAAACCGTTGTCCTATTCATAAATCATTACACAACATTTACAGAAGAACACAACATGTTAATACAATATGTTGCAGAATATGTTTTCACTACAGACATCTTGCGGAACTGTTACACCTACTACGGTCAAGTATTTGAAGAAATGTGAAAAACCCGTGAACTCATCAGTTCACTACAAAATTGTACCAGTGAGGCAATGGCGCAGACCATTGGTGATCAAATAATTTTGGAAATCAATAAAATTAAAAAAATGGAGAGACAGGAACATCAGTGGATCAGCCAGGCCCAAGTTAGTCTATCTAACATTGCCAAAATCAGACCACAACTTCAACGACTGCTTTCCGTTGCTGAGGAAAAAACTTAACTACTGGGGACCAACATGATTAATATCTTAGACTTGGATATGCATAAAAAGATGGAGAACTTGTCGAATCTCATTGCTCTTACCATCAACATAAAAAATTCCCTCCATGCTTGGGAATAGTTCCAACACCAACTATCAGTATCTACTGAAGCTATTGTAGAAGCATGTGTTCAGCAACAGCTGCCCACCAGTCACAACAATCCATAATGAAGAACAACACAGGTTTTTAGCTACTCAGATAGAAAGATTGTCATCTCCCCATTTCTTCGGGATGAAGAAATATTTTGAGGTGGGGGAGATGTTAGAGGAGCCTAAGTCGGCTAGCCGACTAGGTCCTTTCGTTCACTAATTGTAAACAATAGATTATGTCGACCTCACAAGTTGTGTCAGTTAGTTAAACTGACAAGTAGTTATGTAACCACTTGTAAATCTTATATATAGGCTGTAGAGCCGGATAAAGACTCGGCTTAGTTGGATGTATGAACCCTCATGTGTTATTGAGTAATATAAGTACTTCTTATTATTTTTACCATTCCTTGTCCCTTGTCTATATTATTGCTTGTATAAATCTATAATATGTATCATTGGTAACCATGCAATTTGTTTGATTACAACAAGGAAATAGATGCGGAGGGACATTCAGGGGGGTTAATCATAGAATGGATTCCCAAAGTAATCTACCACTCGTCATCCTTTCATGAAGCAACAATAAGAACTGAGGTGGAGGATTCAGAAACATCGGCAGTCATGACCTTCCTAAATGTTTATGGACCATTTTATGGAATGATATCTTTCTAGGAAACCTTACGTAGCTCAGGCGTGTTGGGCAATCAAAACCTAATCCTAATGAGGGATCTGAACTTAACTGTCACCATAGGAGAATCTGGGTAAGAATGCATGTAGTGATGCTCTAAGCAATTTTTTTACTCCACTTTTTTAGGAGAAAAAACTAATCGATATTTAGCTAGTAAAATTGGAGCCCGCATGGAGGAATAAGCGAAGTGCAGAACAAGCAATCTCAAAAAGGCTAGATTGGTTCTTAGTAGCATAAAGTCTGATTCAGGAACGTCAAGTTTTAAAATCGACAGTGGAAACATGAGGGATCTCGGATCATCGACCGATTACTCTTTCAATAACAATCCCGAAAAAGAAGCTGCCGTCCCCTTTCAATTTTAACCCATCCTGGTTGGAAGAGGAAGTGTATCAAAAGATGGTTACAGACAACTGAACGCCATTAGAAAACCCTACACCGACCACCTACATGCAGCAACTGGTATATAACCTTTATGGCATAAAGAAAATCTCAAAGGAGTGCGGAAAGAAGCATAAGGACCTTGCCCAGAAAGAGTTGAGAGAAACAGAAAGCAAGATACAAGAAATTTACAACTCAAATAAAGCAGTAACCTTCACCAATGAAGAATTGGAGTCATTAAAATCAGCGGAAACGAAAAGAAGCACCTTGTTAGTCAAAGAAGAGAGGTGCTAACATTTGAAGAGTAGAGCTCTATGGATAATAGAAGGATACAAAAACACCAAGTTTTCTCATCGCTTCGCTTCCCACAGAAAGAGAATAAATACCATAGTGGAAATAAAATAATCACAAGGAAAAACAGTACAGTATTTTCAAGACAAAGAAAAGGATAAGTAGACCACTTCAACTCACGCTTCAAGGCTCCTCCGGGATTCCCATTCTCAGAAATAATCGAGGTTTTAAACCTCTTCCCTAGACTAGTAACAGAGGAGATGAAGGAGGGTCTATCAAAAGAAGTGACAGAGGAAGAACAAATCTCGGTAATCCATTCTTTTCAGAAAGGGAAAATCCTGGGTCCAGATGTGTTCACCTTGGAATTCTTTTAATGGTTTTATCAGATGGTTAAGTCAGATTTGTTGAAGGTGGTAAGATAATTGCAGAAAATAGGCAAGATTTTAGGAGCAATGAATGCCACCTTCATCACCCTAATACCTAAAAATCAGAAATGGGAGACCTTTGAAGACTACAAACCAATTTTGTGTTGTAATTTGGTCTATAAATTAATATACAAGATTATAGCACAGAGGCTAAAACCCATACTCAGAAAAATAATATTGGAATAACAATTTGTATTTTTGTTTAACGGACATATCCATGATGTAGTTTCATTGGCACATGAAGCAATACACCCCATAAAAAAGATACAAATCCCTAGCGTTCGCCCTGAAACCAGAACTCTCCAAAGCATATGACAAGGTAAGTTGGACTTTTATTCAATTATTATTAATCCAAATTGGAATGCCAATGGAAGTTGTAGATTGGATAATGGGTTGTATTCAATCAACCTCTGTTGCAATACTAATAAATGGCGCTCCCTCACAGTTATTCAGACCATCAAGAGGTCTAAGGCAGGGTTTCCCCCTCACCGCATTCTTGTTCCTTCTTGTAGCATAAGCCTTCAACAGAATTTTTCACAAGGCCAAAGAGGAAGGAAATATTAAAGGAGTTAGGATCTCAAGAACAATGGATTTAACCCATATTTTGTTCGTAGATGATGTCATATTGTTGAGAGAAGGCTCATTTGAGAATGTTTAAACCAAGTCAAAAATTTTGGAGAAATACCATAAAGCTACAGGTATGGTCATAAACATCGAAAAATCAAGGCTGGCTTATAATAATCTCCCAAACGAACTTTTGACTAGTACAAGGGAATTGATCCCTTATACTACATCTCCTATAGCGGAAGGGTTTAATTATATGGGCTTTTTTCTTAAGCCAAATGCCTATGCCTATCAAGATTGGCTATGGCTATACAAGAAATTAGAAGCCAGAATCTCAATGTGGGAAATTGCTTTTTATCCAAAGGAGGAAGATTGATCCTACTTAAAGCAGTTCGACAAAGCATACCAGTATATTGGGCATCGATAGCATACGTTCCAAAAGGTATACTTACAAAGATAAGGAAAAAATTCTTCTCCTTCCTCTGGACAACAAGCAAACAGTCAAAAGGTATCCCACTAGTTAAATGAAATATCTTAACTCTTCCAAAGTCAATGGGAGGTTGGGGAATTAAGACTTGTTGTGGGGAAGAACAATGTGCTCAAAATACTGTCTGCACTCTTCAATAATAGAATGGTTTCGACAACCAAACAAAACACACAAAAACGGTTCAATAGGCTGTATGGCTTTTGTCCAGGCCTTTCCTTTGATATGAAATTGGGTGGCATGGAGGATAGGTGACGTGAATATAGTACAGGTAGGAGAAGACCTGTGGGAAGGTTTAGGTGAGGACTATCGCTTGTCAGACCAAGTAGTTATGTAACTAAGAACCAAAAGAGTCACAACTCTAGCAGATTCCTAAGTACAACAACCCCAGCTAAGAGGGAAAATGGGGTGGAAATCGGCCCAAGAACTGGGCTAAATGGGAGCATCGGTGGTGGAATGGAATTTCTATGTCACAAAATTAGTTAATTGTTTCATTCACCTGGAGGATGAGCTAAACAAACTAATCTAGACAGAGAATGGAAAGGATGGGAACCTTTCAACGAAACTAGGATATGAGGAGGCAACATGAGATGAGCGAAAAGGCGAGCAACTGTGGTGGTGGGCGAAAATTTGGAAAATTACAGGCCCATTAAAAGCAATTCTTACACTATGGTTGTATTTAAACAACAAACTTTTAACTTGGGAAACCTTGATCAAGAGAGGAATCCAAGGGTCGAGAATATGTGTGTTGGGCAAATCTACAAATAATACAACAACACATTTATTGTGTGATTGTTCATATGTAGGTATTTTTTGGGAAAGTGCTACCAGAAGAATAAACCAAGTAGCGATACCCAAAATTGAACACACCCTGGAACAAAGAATCAAGCATCGGTGGAACGACGACAGGGTACATAATTATGAAGCATTCCTTGCACTTTTGTTTTCCATATAGGAAGCAAGAAACAACACCGTTTTTTAAAATAAATGGACTCCACCAGAAATAATGATAGATCGTGCTCATGCAGAAAGCAATGGAGCATCACAGCATGCCCAGAACAACCCCGATGAGAGAAATAACACCGCCATAAATAAATAAAACATGTCCTGGGAATATTTCGACGGAGCCAGCCAAGGAGATCCAGCGTTAGGAGGAGTGGTGTATCTAACTGAAAATAAGAAGACAAATAAAATTTGCTCTTGGGTGAGCTTCAAACAGCAAAGGAGAACTCACAACACTATGGTTGGTTCTTAGAGTAGCCAAAAATAAACATTAAAAAAATGTACAGCTACTTGGAGACTCCAAAATGGTTATAGAATGAGCCAATGGGAGAATTCATATCAAAGCTCCACATATTCAAAACATTTTGGAAACCATCAAGGAACAATGTGCTTATTTTGAAGTGCTTACTTCCACTCACATTTACAAGGAATATAATACAGAGGCAGATAAGCTATCTAAATTGGTCCTCGCTCTACCCCAGGACTAATGAAGGTGGAAGAAAATATAAATGACCAGACGGAAATCCAATTTCTAATCATGTAAGCATAAAGTTTTTTAATAAAGAAACCCAAAAAAATGATATTGTGAAAAGAAAAAGGAATTTGGAAATTCCCATTGCTCAGAAAATGTACAGAAGCCTTAAAGGCCAACCATAATGATGTAAGCTCTATATGGGGAGTTCAACTTTATTTATGAAGGTTGGGTTGTTAACCAAAATTTCAAAGCCCACAGGTTTGATCCCAGGACTCCCGTGGAATAATGCAACTTGCTACCAACAGGATAGTGCCCCGAAACTTGGCCTATATCCTTATAAAATAATTTTAAATTTTCAGTCAGATTATGATCCGAACATGAGTGCGCCCTCAATGGGTTTGAAACCATGCCCCCTTTCTTAATTAACCACGCATTTTTATTCATTGGGCTACACAGTTTGGATTTCAATGTGCACACAGATGTTAAGACGGAGTTTACACATATATCGAGGTGTGTACTTGTCACAATGTGTAGAACAACATTAAAATTTGTGCCAGTGGGGTCTAATTCCCAGTGCCGGAGTAGAAGCATATCGATTTTATACTCAAAAGACGCGAAATTCGAAGAGGAGTCTGAATCTGGTCTTTGTTTATGAGTTGGAGTAGTCAATCTTAAGGAAAGTATAACAGAGTCTATACTTAAAAGTCTCAAAATTCCCTATAGAATCCAGTGGCGGGTTATGTTCCTGTCAGAGAGTTGTAGAAATGAAAGGTGATTTTAGAAGTTGAATTATAAATCTTTCTTTGTATTATTTCATCATTTTGAGATTAATGAAGAGCGATGTCATGGTTGGGAGTGGACCTGGAGATGGAGATGTAGTCAAGATGTCTGGTGAACTCCATTAACAATTTGGGTGTCATGTTGTTAAGATTTCTTCTCTTGTTTAGTCTTCTTTATTCTTTCATAATTCATTTATGAAGAATGGTTTATGCAAGTTGATTTCACGAGCATGATTGTTTAGTTAAGAGAAGCAATTCACATAACATTGCAAGATGCACTGTCATTATAAAGACCCCGGAAACTGAAAAATATTTGTTATCAATGAAGGGCTAATGGTTAGATTGGTACCTTGATATTTCCAGATCAAGCATAGTGAGTTTAAAGAGGAGTTATAGAAAAATTGTTAGCAAGTGAGTTTTCCAATGAAGACAAACTAAAAGCGTAAGATGCAAGGAATCAACTTCTACATTTCCATTTTGAGGTATGTGTTTGATACTAAATTATTCAAATGATAAGATTAAATCCCATACCTCTTGTTAAGTGAGAAAATTGCAATGAATATTGTTTCTTTCCCATCCCATTATAATCTCAAAGTCACCAAAAACCTCTAGATACTTGATCTTCACTCTATACCCTCGATCCAAATGGAGAAGCTCACAAGAATGATATCCACTTGAAATCTCCACTGGAAGGGAGCATACCCTAAACCTATGTCTATCTTCTTTCATGTATGGCTAGTAAAATCGTAAGAATCCCACTACACCCTATTTCTTATCTTTTGCGGTAAGTCTATCAAATTTTGAATCAATTTGTTGTGGCATTGAATCCCTCTAAAAAAGTGTTTATATTATGGATTAAAAAATGAACCTAAAACCTATAACTTCTTCAGACTTGGATCCATCGAAACAGAGCTACCAAAACTAAGAATCACATGTTGATTCACATCAATTGCTGCAAGCGTGGAAGCATCTGGATGTTTGATAAATAAAGAAGGTGGAGCTAGAAAAACCGCTCCTAACAAAGTTTCAATATGCATAATGGGATCATTCTTCTCTTAGAAGTCCATGCTTGTATATCACATTTGCTTTTCATTTCTATCCAAGCTTGATCTGGTTTTTGCTTGCATGGTAACTAGAGATGAGACCAGTATATTGCAAAATAACCATTGAGATTTTGAGACCAACCTTATCTTAAAATTATCTCACACACTTCTTGACTCCATCATGTTTATTTTTTTGGAGACACTCTCTACTATTTTAGGAATATCATGTATCAAAGGAGGTAACTACAATGCATAGTGTGCCAACCAAGTTAGATTGTTATTATTTTTGTGTGGAGAGTTAGGGGGATTTGATCAATCGATTGAGGAATACATTGAATAGCTCGAGGGATAGATTATTTGAAATCAACAACCTATGTATCCAAAGATGATTGGGGTAAAGGCACTCTATGATCTTGTCAATGTGTGAGTATTTCTTGGAATGTAGGAAGAAAGTTGATTTGTTCAATGTAATTATGAGGCAATCTTCATAATGGATCGATTACTCTATTCAAGAAGGAAAATTGAATTGGTGTTTTAGAATCTCTTAGTTTTAACTTTGGTATCTAGGATTTCAAGTGAATGATTAACTCCTTGTTCAATTCCTTTGTTACACTGAGGCTTAGAATCTTGGTTTTAGATAGGAAAATTATAATAATTTTATTTTGGTTGGATTTTGTATTTTGAATCAGTATATTCTTCAAAGCCTTGATTTTTGTTGCATTGAATGCTGACCACATAAGGGTGATACCTCCGTCTAACACTAATATGCTGATATGATATTTGGACACTTGTTAATGCACACAAGGCTTCCAAGATAAATACTCAATATTTGATCCCCACCCTTTAGTAGCAAACACTATATTTTTAACCCAAGTTATTAGATTCTTTTTTAGGAGCTTAGAAATATTTGTATGCATTTTATGTTTGTGTTTGCAAAAGAAAGAAAAATACATTAAAACAAATATGAATGGTAGAAGTGAATCAAAATAAATTGGAATTGAAAGGTAGTGTTGATTAAAACAAGAGAATGAATAATCAATAACACTTAATATACAGAGCAGACATCCTAATCCCATATGTACTCCAAACCAAGTTAAAGAACAAAAAATGAACAAAACAATAGTTCATTAACATAAACTTACTAAACCAAAAAGTTCATGCATGAAATGAAGATAACTCTATCCATGAATAATTTGCAAAATATTCAATAACTCTTTTGGCTAACAATACCTTAAAAAATCTATTACAAATTATTGACTTACAAAGAAATCAAGAATCCTTTATTTGCCTCTTATCCATACATTTATACAAGATTATAGTAGGAATTTGAAGCGATTCAACTTTGATGACTTTTCATCTTCTTTAACTATTGAAACTTCTTATTACTTACACCCTTTTCTTCTTCTACATAATATTTTTATTGAATACCTTTCCCAACTCAATATAACTTAGAAAATGACAGTTTTCAAAAGGTCTGTGTATTACAGATAAACCATATTGAAGTTATCCACCACCTTTATTCATCTTAAAAATAAGTATGCAAAGGATTTATTTTTATTTGACTATTGTCTCAATACATTTCCTAATAGCAAGTCTATGTGTAGGTACTGTCTTTCTTCTCTTTGTGAATGACTTAATTAGGAAATCAAGTCTAAATAAGGCACGAATGCATTTTTTTGTTTTGAAAGTTAGTAATCTACATTCCTTAACTACCTCCAAGACACCATTGAAGTGTCAATTAGCGTCTCAAGAAATTCACCAATATCCTCTATTACATTTTTGCATTATTTTTAAGTAATCAATTCCAATGCCCATTTGATCAATCCTTTTAGCTTGTAATTTAGGCAAAATCGATGGACTATTTGTGAATTTTTCTTGTCACAGGATTACAATGTGTAAATTTCCTTGCTAGTTTTCCACATTCTTGATCCATTCTTCAAGCCACAGTACTAAGGCTAATGCTTCATTTAAGATCTCCTTCATTTTAAAACAGTCTTGAAGAGATTTCCTTACATTAAAGAGAGATCCCTGTGAAGTTCCATAGCATACTTAATGAACTCACTTCTCTCTCATTATGTTGTTTTGTAACTATAATGCTCAATTTGGTCCTTTAATTAAGATATATGTACCTCCTTTTCTTTTAAATCCATTTCTATACTTAAGACTTGGGATTCATTTATTCAATTGGATACCACAACAAAGTAGGTAAACACCACATGGTCCATGTTTCCCACATTTATCACCAAAGCCTCAAAAGTCTCAATTTCAATATTACTAGTATTAGTCTTTCTCCCTTTAAGTGAATATTTGACTAGGTAAACACCACATGGTCCATGTTTCCCACATTTATCACCAAAGCCTCAAAAGTCTCAATTTCAATATTACTAGTATTAGTCTTTCTCCTTTTATGTGAATATTTGACTACTTGTTTCTTAATTAATTTTTTTTTTACCTATGATGAATTCGTTATTGTCTATGATTCAATCCCTCCATGCAAGGGATATGGAAAAAAACTCTTTTATGTTTGGGAATCTCAGATCAAGAAGGGAAAAACTACAAACGGATCTAGAATTCTTGAAGCAACCTCATCCCAATCACATGATTGAGTGATCGCCTTGATGATGGACTTAGATTTACGTAGTCCGAAACGTTGGCTGAAAAATCCTACGTAGGTTTCCTTCTTAATTAAAATGTTTTTACATGTGATGAATTCGTTATTGTCTATGATTCAATCCCTCCATGGAAGGGATATGGAAAATGACTCTCTTATGTTTGGGAATCTCATATCAAGAAGGGAAAAACTACAAACAGATCTAGAATTCATGAAGCAACCTCATCCCAATCACAAGATTGAGTGATCACCCTGATGATGGACTCGGATTTACGTAGTCCAAAACGTTGGTTGAAAAATCCTACGCAATTTTCCTTCTTAATTAATTTTTTTACTTGTGATGAATTCGTTATTGTCTATGATTCAATCCCTCCATGGAAGGGATATGGAAAATGACTCTCTTATGTTTGGGAATCTTAGATCAAGAATGGTGAAACTACAAACAGATCTAGAATTCCTGAAGGAACCTCATCCCAATCACATGATTGAGTGATCGCCCTGATGATGGACTCATATTTACGTAGTCCGAAACGTTGGCTGAAAAATACTACGCAGGTTTCCTTCTTAATTAAAAATACTTGCTCCTTCTTCTTATTAAAGTAAACAACTATATACATGCTACTTCATCATTATCATTAGATTGATACATCTCTTTAAGATATTGATGGAAGCTAGGATTGTTTTGGGTCAAGGTTGGTGAGTTTGACCATTAATCCTAAACCCGTGGTAGGAATATCTTTGAATGCTTCCTTGCTGTTGGGTTCTATTTATGTTTATCCTTGGATTGTGTAGTGGATGCCTCTAGGCCTTTTTATAGATTTTTTATCTCTCTAAAATTTCCATTTTTGTGCTTTCATTCTGGTAAATATTGTCTTTGTTCTTGACCTAAAAAGTTTCAACTTATTTCCATTCTAAGTTTGTTTCACATGATTGGACAATGGAAGCTTTACACTTATTAGTGTTCATAGTCTCATCAAGGGTAGTGTTTGAGGGTGATTTTATTCCCTTCCTAACTTTGGTTTCCTTCCTTTCCTCCAAGGTTTTTTCATGATATAAATGATCTTATTGTATTTTTCTTTAGAAAAATCTTCATGAGAGTAAGGCCATAATATAATAATCTATACTATCTGATTTTATACCACCTTCAGTGGATCGTGCATCTTGAAATGCTCCCTTTTAAGGATGTATTTGTCTATCTCTTTCATCATTGGCTAGTGCAAACACATCATTGGACAATCTATACATCCATATATAATAGGGAAATGCATGACAATATTTATTCATATGTAGGCCAAAGCTTTGTTAAATCTAAATTGGGTGATATAATATGAAATCTCCCGTAGTACTAGCCTATTTGGTGCATGCTTAAAAAAGGTGTGGGGAGCTTTAGGGGCTCCATATATTATGATATAATTGGTGTTCTCATCCATGTACTTGTTTCCCATAGTATTTAGTACTTTCAAGGCATCATTTGAAAACCATAGACATTCTTTATTGAATCCCATTTGTACAATCAAGCCAATAATTTATTGCAAATATTTGATAATTCACGACATAATTATTCCTCCAAAATCCTTTGCAATATACCTAAACAAGACACATTCATTAGATTAGTTCTTACCCATTATTGGGAATAGATTTGTCACACACACAACACCCAACATATAAGAATAAATATATAATTATAGTTTTGTTCCCTCAAGTTGTAAACAAACTCTTTGTATAGCTTCATTCAATGTATGCAAAGGAATTGCAAACCAATGAAAAATTGTTCATTTCGTAAGAATTTGGTGCAATGATGGGATACGTAGTTCTTTTATGGGATATGGAGGGAGCTTAGGCGTCGGTGGCTTAGTTTTTCTGCAGAGAGAAGCTCCCCCGGTGGATGTGCGAACCCGTTTGAAGTGCAACAAATCTATGGTGGAGGGAATAGGATAGGTGGTGAGTAGAGATGGCAGGATGGAGGAAGCACACGAGTCATGCAGAACCGGCCCTGAGGTGGTGGCCAATAAGGCTTTAGGGCTCCCTACCACCCTTGCTAACAATTCCCCTAGAATGGACGAAGCTGGTGCCACTCTTGCTAACAATTCCCCTGGAATGGACGGAGAGGGAGGCATAGAGGAAGACCCTCTAGGGTGAGAAGTTATCATTCCATCCAAGTTGGCCCTCATGGTGGTGGGATCTGTCGAAGCGGGGCATTGATGCGAATTGGAGCACCTCTCCAGAGAATATTTGTCTCCTGTCAAACTAGCATCAAGGCTTACCAGTTTAGTATCCATATGCACCAGTAGCACCCTGATATCCAAGATGGAGGTAGCTGTAGAGGTCAAGTTCGCCAATACTTCTTCTACTAGGTTTCTAAGCATATTTTTCACCAACCATTAAAATTTGATTTGATTACCATAATTTCCTATAGCAATAAAGTTTGCCACCTGACACAAATCCCATTTGTCGATGAGTTCCCGAACCGGGGTCGAAACTTTTCTATCATAACCAATGTTTACTGCCTTGAATTTCCTTGGATCCCCAACTTCTCTGCCAGAACCATGCATAGCGCCATGAAGGGGGGTACCTCTCGGTCGATTCATGGTGCGTAAGAGAAGTTCCCAAATACACAGAGCCAAGCAATCCACAAAGCCAAACAAAACACTGCAGAGCCACACAAAAAACATTGAGGGAGAGCGAATGAAGGAGGAGTCGGGCGTGGACGCCATTTCATGCATCGACGGAGTGGGCAACAGGTGAGCCACACGTGAGATCTGCAGCTTACGGCTGCCGACATAAATGTCTTGGGACGACTTTCATCGGATCAGGTTGTGGTTCTGAAACCTCATGTTGGAGTTCAATTAAGCTAGAACCATGTGAGTGACCCCCCTTAAATGTCGTCCCATTTACCTAGCTGGAGGAGAATCGTAGGTGCATGCCAGAGCCAAATGGCGAGAGAGAGAATCCAGGTGGAGCAAGTTCGGGGAGTGAGTCGCCAGGTGGGGCCTGATCGGGGAACGTACCACCAAGTGGGACCTAATCGAGGAGCGCACCCATTAAGTGAAGTTCCTCTACGTGGCTGAAGGTAGGTCGCCACTTCGTGCTAGAGCTAGCTGGTGGGGTAATGCCTCTAGGTGGAGGATGGCCTGGAAAATCACTTGCATTCAAGGTCTTAAAGGCTATCATGTCCCCACCCTTCTACCAGAGAGAGGACGTGACTAATGCTACTATCATATCCGGGAAACTAGCCCCATGAACATGATAGTTAAAATTTAAATGCATTAAAGATAACATATATAGATGCCTAATGAAATTTACAGCGGAAGCATAGACATTCATTTAAGCATTCAACGCACTAGACATGTTCATCATATTTCATTAAACAAATATGAATGCATATATTAACACATAGATACTTATCTTATGAAGAATCTTCCCCACAACTAGCTATGTCGCTACAACATTCCACCCAACTATAGGCCAGTGTGCTCCTTACTCTCTCAGCATCACTGCCACCCCTGAGCTGGACATGATTTCCATAGGGAACTAGGGGACACAGACTTACACACAGAAAGGCCAAACACCCACAGTCAAGCCACTAACCACATCCAAACACAGTCGGTCCACTAACAGGTGGATTCTTGGACTTACTCCGCCAAACCAACACAATGATGCACTACACAACAAAACACACAATTCTGGGTTTAGGGAAACAATTTTGGTAACAAATAGAATTACCAAGATGGGTGAAAATAACCCCTAACAAGAATTCGATTCCGATGGACGTTTTGGCCCTAACATGGCCAAAACAGACTCAACAACACCCAATAAATCATGGGTCTCTCTTCCCACTCACTGGGCATTACCAAAAACGATTTCCAGGTTGGAAAACAATGGGGAAATGCAGCCAAATCGTGGGGGAAGAAACCCACCCACTGATCATTACAAAAACGAATTCCCGGCTTGGGGAAATTGAAGAAAACGATTGCCCACGTGAGGGAAAACACACAACAAACCAAAAACATGCGGAAGCTCAGCCACATGAGTGCATGAAGAAATATTCCTACCTGCATGTGAGTGCATGAGGAAAAATGCCCTAGAGCTCCAAAAAATGCACGAGGAAGAGAGGATGTGAATGAATGATGGAAGGGTAGACGTTTTTGGGTTTTTTTACTTGTCCAAGAAGTCAAAACACGTTTTCCAAAATTTGATGGCTTCTCCAATTCGAATTTTGGACTACCATACTCTTCCCATCCTAAGCATTAACTAACTCAACCACTTTTGGATGACTGGACACAAAAGTCAAACTGGGTAGTTTACCACTTTATGGGTTTGAATATTCCCCCCCCATTCCTTGTGAAATCATGCCCCCATCTCTTTAATGTTGCATTGACATAGCTAGTTGTGGGTATTTTATTAATTGCATATTTACATGATGTANACGATGACCATCGGCATCGATTTTAATTGCCAAAACATAGAAGACTAAATCCATGGCGAGGCCTTTGCCTTGAGCTCCACAACATGGTTTATTAACGCTATTTACATGATTTATAATTTAATGCAATTGGGGTTGAACCCAAGGTATTACAATCCCCTCCGCCTTCAATAGCACTGCCCTCGGTGCTCATCAAAATTGAACAAAATGCTACCTTGGCACTACCTCAGTGCTCTGCAAAATTAAACAAAAATGGATGTTCCAATCATATGGCATCCTCAAGCTCCCATGTAGCCTCATCGGGATCATGGTGCTCCTTCTGCAAATTTCACTTGTCCAATGGTACGAGCTGGAACTCCTCCTTGGTCCCACTACACGATTGTCTTGCGTACGAACTCCTCCAAGTCCTTGATTGCATGCATCAATACACACCACCGAATCTTTTTCCGATACTCGGAATCCTTCTCCGCAGCTTGGAACATCTCCAATGTCTTTGGAATCCAGCAATACCTATGCTCAAACCCGAATCAATGAGTCAATTCCCATGTTAGTATTCACAAGATTTTCTCAAATCATAGATGAATCACATGCACATGTATATCGACATAAAATCAACAAGAAGTTTCCAAGTGAACCAAATACTTATCTGCATAAGTATCTTCTTTTGGTTCCACAAGTGTCTGACTGGGCTTAATACAACCATGGCACTCACAACCCTGCCCCACCCCACACCTGGGCGTGCATTAAAGGGTAATCAAATTTCTACAAGCCTCGAATCACCTGAAAAGATCTTTCAACCAAGATATGACAACTCTGCTTCAGAGCCTAAAAGTCCCTCTAGGTTCTCACCAAGCTCGGTGCCCCCCTTTTCGGACACCACAACAATTAGTTCACATGTTAGATTCATTCCTATAAGGTGCAATCTATAACAAGATTTTTAAAACCATGGTTGCATCATATGCTCATATATAATGACAGAAAATCAACGACAACAAAAGTTCGATAAGTAAACCAAATACTTATTTGTATAACATATCTCAACCGAGGTCTAGTCAGCCCCACTTCAGAGCCTAACACCTCCTTGGGTGCTTAATGGAAGCTCTGCTTAAGGCTCAACACTTCCTCTCAGTGCTTACCAATGCTTCGGCATTATCTGTGTAGCATCTCTCAACCGAGATTGGGTAGCTCTGCTCCAGAGCCTAACACCTCTTTGGGTGCTTAATGGCAGTTCTGGCTTAAGAGCCTAGCACCTCCTCCAGTGCTCGCCAAGCTTAGGGACTTCCTTTCCAGATAGCAAAATGAATCAACTCAATGGCCAAATTCATTTCTATAAGATGCAGCCTTTAACAAGATTTTTTGAAAATCCAGATCACATCATATGCATATGAATAATCACAGAAATCAACAAGGATTTGCCAAGTAATCAAATACTTATCTGTGTAGAATCTCTTAATCGAGATCTAGTCAGCTCCACTTCAGAGCCTAACACATCCTTGGGTGCTTAATGACAGTTCTTGGCTTAAGGGCCTAGCACCTCCTCCAAGTGCTTACCAATGTTCAGGCGTTTCCTTTCCAGACATCATAATACCTAGGGGTTATTCTCTTCACGGATCCCCCACTCTCGTGATTGTGCCCTTACGTCGTGAATGTGTGCAGAGAGAAGTAAAAAAGCAGTGAGAGGTTAATATTTATTTCACTTCAAAATATCAAGTGTAATATTGTTTTTCTTCAATTTAAAAAAATAAAAATCCAAGTTTGAGTTTCAAGTAACAAATTATTAGAATTCTTATGATTACCAATTATTACTATGCTCGAGAAATCCCATCTTATTTAAAATCTAAAATTGAAATATATGAATTTATTTTTTAATAATGCTTAATATGAGATTTTACCTAAATTAAGTTTTAAATTGAGGTTTATGAAAAATATGTCGCATTTTCTATTAACTTTTAATAAATTTGAAATGTTTAAAAACCAAATTAATACATTTGCATTTTTATAAATTTACTTATTTTGAAAAAAAAATTATTCAAATATATTAATAAAATATATTTTTGTTTGCTAGTTTGTTGTGGTCTAAGAAATCATGACTCGATAACATCTAAGTTGTTAAAAATGCATAGGCTTGGGCCACAACAAGTCTTAGCATGGCTTGGATTTTAGGTGTCTCCAACCAATACCCCTGAGTTTTGAACCCTGATTCACCTAACAAACAAAACCCTTAAATACTAATCACAATAATAAAACTTGACAAATATATTAATAAAATATTATTTAGAAATAAACTATTATTCTTACTTCATTATTATATATTCAATAAATTACAAATCTTTAAATTTAATACCGGACCAATTTACTACCCAAACCATGCGAAAAATCAAAATCTTTATTTTTTCAAATAAATTATTAAAATCGTTTGCTTTTTTTAAAGTACCCTTGTCAAATTTGGATTTGTCTTTAATACTTTTTACTTGGACCTTGATATTTCACCTTTGGAATAAAGAGTCCGCCCAGGCAACCCTTAGAATGGATCGTGAGACCTATGGGGACTTAACCGCCACAAGGTTCGGCCTAAAATTCATATTTGTCTTAAAATTTGTAAGATCAAAATCTTGTTGTTTCCAAAATCAAATTTTATGAAATATTAAAATCTCTGCTTTTTAAAAAAGTAGTATTTTTAAATTCGGACTTGTTGCACCGAGAGGAGCGAGGTGATCTGCAATCCAATATTAAGGGGATGTTGTCGCGTAAGGTAATGTAACGTAACATTACCAAAAATAAAAAGTAATTAAACAAAATCATGTGAGCACATAAAATTAAAAATGATGAAAAGTAACTAAAATATCCATGTCAACATATAAAATAAAAATAAAAATAAAACTTAAACCTAAAACTATAAAGCAAGAGAGGGATCAAATTTCTTGAGGTATAGTTTTTTTGTAAAAAATAAAGATTAAAAAATAAATAAACCTCAAGAAATTGGATCCATCTTAGTGCTTGATAGATATAGGTTTCAAAAGGATTTATCCTAATCTTAAAAGCTATAGTTTTGGGAAGTGTTATCCCTAAGGTCTGCACTGGATTGCCACAGGGAAAAGCTAGGGCAATTAGGAAGGAAAGTTAAATACATTTGATTAATTTAAATGGTTGTAATAAAGGTAAGCGAAGGAGAGTCTATGTATAGTATGGGAACAATACATATAACAGAAAAAGATATGAACTTACATGTTTCGATAAACTGAATGTGTATCAAATCATACAAATGGAACTGGAAATAAACACATGAAAGAAGTAAGCTACAATTTTCATGCGTTGATATCTCATCCACCATATAACAGTTATATCTAGGAAACTAAAAGAAAATATAGCACAATTGGTAGGCAATAAACACATAAAATGTACATGTTATTAGTTCTTCAATCATGGTTATGCAACGCATTCAAATTCTATAATCAATTAGACAATTAGTTGTAATCATATATAAGACACAAAAACGATCACAATTCATACATTATTAGATGTTCATAGGTGTTGGTAATAACTCCCAATTGATTATTATTCCAATGCAAATGCCTATATTTATACAAATCACATGGCGGTTGGGTTTCACCTTCCGCTCAGCCTGTT
>LPNX010220487.1:931440-971418 GCA_001517045.1 Pseudotsuga menziesii
CGGATGGAATGGCCTTGCTGTCGAATCTCCACCAAGGACAGCAGGCTTCTCTGCAACTCTGGAAGATAGAGAACGTTCTTCAACAAGAAATCAGGGAATCCAGGCATCTTCAGTCGAATGGTGCCCATTCCCTTTGGTTTAATACTTGATTTATCTGCAAAGTAAACTATGCCATCTATTGATTCATTAAGTTCTTCAAAACAGTCCTTTCTAAATGTCATGTGTGATGTTGCACCAGTATCAAGCAGCCAACAATCTTTGTAAGATGAGAGTGAAGTCATTTCATTAATTCCAAGATTACAATGTGCAACAATACAAGAATCAGAAGATTTACTAGTATCTTGGTCATCTTTCTTCTGGTTATGTTTGTCTTTGATGGAGTCCCATGAAGCCCAACATTGAACTGATGTGTGCCCAGTCTTTCCACACCGCTTGCACTGCAACTCTGATCTTTTGCTTCTGCCCCCTCTGCCTCTGAAATTTCTTCTTCCTCGTCCTCTCTTGCTGCAATCTCCCTTGGAAGGGTCTTTGGATTGGTCTTTGCCAGCTAGGGCAGCACCAATACTAGATGCCAAAGAGTGCATCTTTACAACTGTTAGTGTAATTTACAAAGAGAAACAGAAAAATAATAACCTTGCAGGTCTACAGTCTCTGCCAAGGTGAATACAATGCAATTTTATAGCAAATATATCAGTAGATACAAAATATATCACTGTCAGTCATACACAAGCTTATATCGGTCTGCAATATATCACTGTTAGTCATACACAGGCTTATATCGGTCTGCAATATATCAATATCAGTCATATATCGGTCTGCAATATATCAATATATCAATATATATACGATATATCAATCTCAGCGCAATCCAGACTTTGCAAGAAAAAATAGGGTTTACTTCAAAAAAATTAGGGTTCACTTCAAAATTCACGCAGCATATATATGATCAACGCATATTATCTCTCCAACGCACAGTTTTAGATCGAAAGGAGAAAACCCAGCATTTAGATGATTATGCACAACAAAAGGCCTGCAGCACAGGTCGCAGCTCCACTTCCAGGAGGAATCTTTACCAAAAACACTGAAAATAATTAGTTTTCACTATCAAATAGCTCGAAATCATCAGTTTTCTCCCTTCAAATCACCAGCTTACACCGTTAAAAAGGCTCAAAATCACCAGTTTCATATATATACGAGCTTCACGCAGTCAAAGATGGCGTGAATCTTCACTGCACAATCTCTCCACGCAGCTCTTCAAAGCACGAGCCTCCACGTTTAGGGTTCACGCAGGTGCACAGCTTTCACGCTCAGGCTGCAATCTCTCCACGCAGCAGTCTCTCGCTTCACACAGGCTCCAGCATTCAGTCTCCAACAAGCTTAAGATAGAAATTGCAATTGCAATTTATATCTCACAGCGACTCAAACAGCTTGAAAACAGTGGGGTTTCAAACATTTTCTTCCGCAATCTTCAAAAAGAAGTTTCTCGTTCCAACTAGGAGACCTGTCATCCTCTTTTTGGAGACATGCATACTATCTCACAAATGCTCACAATGTGCTGCTAGATCTCTATATCAAGAGAGGCGGTCAAGGCCGGCACATGGAATAAACGCTAATTCCATGTTTGGCTAATTCAAACATTTTAGCAGAGAATAAACGCAGGCACATGGAGGAGTAACGCATACACTGCATGCGACTCGACTGGCAGACTAATGGAGCAGTCTGGTAATGGACTGGCAAGCAGAATGCCAGGAATGGGCAGACTGGCAACAGGCAGGAGTTATGGCAGCGCTTTGATACCACTTGTTGGTAATAACTCCCAATTGATTATTATTCCAATGCAAATGCCTATATTTATACAAATCACATGGCGATTGGGTTTCACCTTCCGCTCAGCCTGTTTGGCTTCCTACTATTTATTTATTTATTTACATTATATAACCCTAACGGATTATATTCTAACAATAGGAAATTGTCATATATGCTTACAAAATTACAAGACCATCTTGTGGCATCCAAAAATCGAACCCCCTTCTTCTATCAAGCTTTACAATATATAGCTTTTACATACTGGCTTTTAAACTCTACCTTAGAGATTCGATAACTATCCTCTTTACTAAAAATAGTCTTTCAAATCAAAGGATGATTTGATTTAACAAAATAGTTTTGAGATCCTACTTTGATGGGACACATAATTGAACTATGGATCGAGTTTTGAAAGTCTTAACTAATATTTGACTTATCAAAATAAAATATCTAGGATAAGTTTGATCAACTTTATACAAGTTTCGTAAATAAAAAGTCTAGAATCTAAAATGCTAACAATTGTTTCCTTAACACCGTTTCCTGTAGATGCAAAATCCTGAGCATTTGTAACAACTATCTGAAAATCCCAATCTTATCTTCATTTGATCTCCAATGGTCAATTATGATTCTGCATGGTGTCTTGTAGGACGTGCATACGTAGATCAGTCAAAATGCCTAACTTTTCGTTGTTTTCCACACTCTTCTTTCTTTGTTGTATGCATTCCTAATTCCAGTATCTTTTCTTTCTAAGAAGTTTAACATTGATCTTCTTTAATTTTTGGGAAAATTTGGAAACTTTTTTATATCTTATAACTAATTTACCCATCTTATCCCCTACTTCGTGTGCATTATCCTGTAATAACCAATTTTCTTGCCCAAGACACATAACCAGACTCTTATATTTCTTCACTTTCTTCTTTAATCTTGATTAAACTCATTTCCATTGCTTTTAGGTTTAGGGGAAGCAAATTCCTCTAGAGCTGGAGTCGGTGCAACCAAATCTTCTTCTTTTACCTTTTCATCAGCTATAAAATTCTTACCAGGATTTTTTTCTTCTTTTAAAACATAGGGAACAAAAGGCTTTGGTTCTGAAGAACAGGGAATGGCATTGACAGTTTCCTCTAGGCCAACTATAAATTGTGCCACTCTTCTCTCTTTTTCTAACAATGACCTTGATTCATGTTAAAAAATGTCTTCATAATAAATTGTTTCTTTCCCTTTACTTGCTACAGGATCATTCTTCACTTGGATTGGGTTCAGTATTGCAACTTTTGCCCTTTGGTTTCTAGAATTTTTTGCAACCTCATTTAGAGTATCCTCAAGGTAAATGACCTTATTATCCTTCAAAGAAGGATCAAATAGGGCTTTAGAATTCAACATTATCTTATTAGTTGCTTTGGTATGTGGTCCCCAAAGTGGATAGGGCTTAGGTTTACTATGTTTTCTCTAATTTTTAACTAGGACTGTGTCACTAGCAAAATCAAATTCACTTCCATATGCTGGTGTATTGGGACTTCTAGTAATGGGATACTTTAATGCCCCCTCATTCTGTGAGTCATCACCCGACCTTCTTTTTCCTTTATGTCTACCTCGGTTGGTTCAAGGCGAGGGTTTTTTTATTTCTTCTATAAACAAAATTGTAATTCTTTACTGATATAATTCTCGTGCTCTAACTTGACCTTACGTTTTCTAACTGTTTGTCCTTTGCTTTCCAAATTTACACTGGGTTCAGTGGAAGAACTACCAATTTCACCGACATGACATAATTTTGTAGACTTTGTTTGGGAAGAAGTAGTTTTAATAGTTTCAGAAGGGGTCAGTAGGTTTTATGGGGTTATGAATTCATAAGACAATAAATTTTTTTCCCATGCATGATTGAATTTGCCCAGTTCTTGTAGAATTAGCAACTTAATTAGGGCTTGGTGGTAGATTCCATGTTGGTTGCTTGGTGATTTTTCTTTCCCTAACGACCATCTTCATTAAACTTTTAAGAAAGTAAAATGACAAATTCATTGGGGAAACACCATCTAAATGTAAAAGAAAGCACGTTACAATAGGACTATAGCATACCTTCCCTCCCCAGTTATGTATCTTTGAACAAGCTTGAGAAGATGGCTATACTCTAATTTGAGCCATTTTCTTGGTATGCCTCTACACCAATATAGATTTTGATGGTTTGCCAGCAAGAACCGGTTACATTTTGGTGTACTAAGCCCCTGCAACTTGAACTATCGCACTTCCTCTTGTGGCAGTTCACGTGCAATAACTATAGATTTTTCTGAAAGCAGGAAAGTAAGATATCTGACTGCCACATTTTTTCCATCAAATCTTTGTGCAAACGCCTGAGCGACAAGGGTGAAATGCCCTTGTAATTTCTAGAAAAAACAAAACCATCCAACTTGTTGAATTTATTCCCAAATTTTGGATATGCTTTGAGCACTTCAAACCCCATATTCTCATATATGACCAGTTGTCCACTTCACCTTGATGCCATTTTTGGTGTTGTGACATAGAAGGAAATATTTGCAAAGAGCTAAGATGCTCTCAAAGGTATAAACTAACTCAAGCAAGGAATGGATAACCAAAATCTTGATCTGCTGAGCTGTAGAATTAATCATGTCACTTACATAACTTAGGCCATTTTCTAACTGTGAAGGATTCATTAAAAGAAAATCCCAAGTAATTTCATGATTGCCCATAATTTCCACATATCTGCTATTGAATTTGATGTGAATGGAGGCAGATGCAGTAATGAATATCCTGGCAATTTTGTAGTATTGCTTAATTGTTGTCGCAGTGCAATCTTTGAATGATTATGTAGCACAGTTGCATAATCATTCCGTAGCGCAACTACATAATTGTTATGCAACATAGCAACCTAGAAAAATTCTAGACTCATAGTCAATTTCCTTTCTTTTCAAACGTTGAGGGATGAGCACACAAATAACTTGGTTAATCGTTGCTGAGGGAGTGCGCAATGTGCTCATTCTAGGCGACTCGATGCTTGTTATTTCACAAGCACGGAAGAAAAACATATCTCAAGACCCTATTTGAGGAAGGATGCAATCTGAAATAAACAACTGGATAAATCATCTCCCGACATATTGTTTGATGCATGCCAAAGGGAACATAATGAGAAGGTAGGCCAATTGATTAATTTTGTTGGCAACTTGGACAAGGGGATAATAGAATGAAGTGGGCACCACTGGCACCTAAGATGGCTACCCTAATGAACTCATTGGGCATGGTTTATCATACCCCCCTCCCAAGATTGCATGTAGTTTCTATGTCACCTTTCAATTTATGAAGTATAAAGGCGGGTAAGCATTTAATGAGGCTCACACAACGCATTTCTAGACTCTTCCTTGCATTTAATATGGAGATGGGTTTCATAATATGGACTTCTTTGTGGTTATCCAACATGAAACCTCTATTTAGTATGTAGCTTGGGAAGGGTGTGTTATTTAACTATGTGTTTGGTTTTGGTGGGTTGGGGGAGTGTGCTTGACATTGATCTTGAACTGGGGATTCTCCATCATGCACTCAGGTGTCATCCTTGTAGCTGGGTTAGAAGGTGAAAGGGAGTCTGGAATTCTTTGTTGAAATCGTGTGAAAATTAAATTGTGAAAACCCTAGAAAGCATGGTTCTAGAGGAGTCGAGTTGAAGAGCTAGTCTAGGTGATGTAAAGGCATAAATTATTGATTTTTGGGCCATTGTCACGCGAAATTCTAAGCAGTTGGAGGGTGTAGTTGTAGTTGTCATGCAACTAACAAATTATGTTCCCAATATGGATCATTGATTTTATGAATTAAAGGGGTAGGATAATGTTCAATGCGTACAATTGGAGTAGCTTACCCTTGTTGTGGACAAACACCAGGAGCCACAAGAAGGGGAGAAGTTTCGGGATACTATGGGTGTAAATTACAAGGATCTTGAGGAGGATTCTGTGCAATAGAAAGAGAAAGTCTATGTGGAATTTTCAAGCATTAGAGCCAGATTTCGAACCCATGAAAACCCAAGAATGATCTAGTTTAGTCATTATTTTGTGTGTGTTGTTATTAGGGAAGTTTGTTGAAATTGATAGCTTCCAAGATATGGTAATGATGGATGTAATTGTTAAAGAGTATGTATTAGTTTTCCTGCTCCTTTTTGTGGACTGATTGGACTCAGACAATATGGTTTATGTAGTTTTGTAAAATTTTGGTTGCTTTTGTACCAATTTAATATAAATCAATAATCGTTCATGTTAAAAAAATAGTCTAATTTATATTAAATATTTATAACAACAAGTATGCATAGCCAACCACCATTGCAAGATAGGGGCTATAAGCGACCATTGCATATGTCACTCTCTTGTTATTGTGCTTTTAGTCCTATGCTCATAAATGTGATACCTGTTAATGAAAGAAAAAGTGGTGAATTTTTAAGTTTTTTGAATAAATAAATAAATAAATGTTGGTTCTTTTAAAATAAATCAAAATCCTTGAGAACAAAATTCCATAATTTTTTTGACAAAAATTCCATAAAATAAACTATAATTTTTATAAAATAAAAAATACAACGTATCCCAAAATACTATATATATATATAGAGAGAGAGAACATTAATTTTATTATGTATATTATCTTATAATGGTACATTATCATTGAAATGCCCATTATCCAATAAGGATAATATTGCACCAAAATAATTTCACAAGAATTATATAATAATATATTTTAGTAAATAATGATTAATATTATTACCATTATAATAATATTAAAAACTAGTAATATATCTTATAATTAGACTAAGCGATATGTCATGATAAATTTTTTTATGTTAAGTAGCTCTCCATATCTCTGGTTGCATGCATACAATGTGCAAGGTAATGCACTATCCACATCTCTAATTGCATGCATAGCACATGCAAGGAAATGCTCATGGCGGGTTTGTTGGTTTGGTGGACGTGTTGGTAGGCAATTGATCTCCACTCTAGGTTGTTCTCTTAATGCTTAGCCCTTCCTCTACCTCACCTCCATGTTTTCTGTAGCTCAACCAATTGTGACAACATTTGGCAGCAGCGGTGACCAATAAAAGTGGAAAAATGAAGCAATTGCTTGTGTATCAAGGTAATTATGAATCATGAGTTATAGTTAGAATTATCTGAATTCTCTAATGTTCTTTTTTTTTTCTATATAGTTTTTTGTTTATAGGGAGCACTTCAAAGGATGTGTAGGTTCTTCTAATAATTACAGTAGAAAAGTCCATCTATATAATCTAGTTGTTCATCAATGTTGGTTGTTTAGGCAATAATTGTTATAAAACGTTTAATGCAATTGCCATGCACACTGTTAATAATCAAAACACATACATTTAATGAGGCTCTTCTTTTCAGTGGCCATTGTTGCTTATTGAATAAGCACTTCAAATGAAACTAAATTGCTTAGTGTTACACCCTAGAGTCTCTACAATGAATCCTCCAATATGTGCCAAAAAGGGCAATCCTTTTGCCAACATAAAAGAGCATGTTGGGGTGGTTTGATGTAAAAGTGTTGGTCTATCAATGCTCCAAACCCCTGGTTGGTCATGGAAGGTCCTCTTGGTCCTCATTTCAATGTGTGTTGGTTGTGTGGCCCTGCGGACTACCCCTTTATGGGTGGTAGCTCCTCATCATGTTGGGAATCTCTGCCCTAGGTAGGAATTAGTGCACTTTGGGGTGACTCCATTAGGACACATAGCTTAGGAGACCTTGGCCAGACTTATGATTTCATGCTTTGTAAATGTTATTGCATGTGTAAGTGTTTTCATACCCACTCTATAACACCTCATTTATACCTCACTTGGACCTTGTTTTATTGTATTAATCGCTTTACTTTGGTCATCTTCGTAAAAAAATGCAAAAATCATCCACAATTAAAAGTCAACTTTGAAGGTCATAACATCTAAAGGAGGGAGTTAAGGGGGAAAAGACACTTGTTGGGGTTATATGGGGCATGCCATCCTCCTTCCAATGTCTTATTTTCATTTTGTTTAAGATATCATCATATTTTATCATTATTTTATGTTTTCTGAGGTTTAGTCCCTAAATTGTGGTTGAAAACCCCTAAAAAGTAATTTTAAACTCAAATTAGATAGGTCGGTGGAGGGAAAAGTTAAGTTTTTTCATTATAAATATAGTTCCCTCCTCTCATTTATAAGCAATATGATGGGATCAAATATGACTCAAATCTCATTCTTACTTGTGTACATGAGATATTAAGTGGTGTGCACCTCTCTTCTTGGGTTTTCTGGGGATTTCAAGGATCAAATATTTTTGTGTGCGGCTTCTTTGCAATCTTTCAAGGCTATTTCAAAGTGAAAGGATTTCACAGTTTTTTTACTTCTCCTTTTCTTCATTAATTGTGGTAAGATATTGAATCTCTTGTATTGCATTACCAGTGTATTCAAGGTAAGAGAAAATTAGGGTTTCATCCATAATAGCTTAGTCTTGTTGGTGAGGCATTCCACTTGAAGGATCCCTTTTGTTTTGGGCCTTGGCATCTTGTTTTCCTTAATCAAGTCAAGTGATAACATAAACTAGGATTTATTATGCTTTCCCTAATTCATCAAGCATTGAATTGCCAATTCTTAGGAGAAAGCTAGCCCCGATTTTTCTCATTGCCCTAGGAATAATACCTAGGTATATTCCCCTCATCTTCTCTTTTTTCAAATTACAAAGTTTTATGTATTATATTTGAAAAATTAAAAAAACAACAACTCTAGAAAAAAACCCTAAATATATAAAAATATAAAAATTCAAAAAAATAGCATTCTAATATCTTAAATTGATGCATCCCCTTTGATTTTATGGTGAATTTTCAAGGGCATCCCCATTTTGTGGATAATTTGAGAGATTAACGGTTATGTGCAGGTGCTAGTATGTATTTCATATATGATTTGACAGGTACATCTATCTAAATTCATCTTTGAATTGCCATATAAGTTGAAGTCAAGCTCTATTATCATCCTTTACTCACTTGGGTGTCCATCTAGTAATTCAAGTTGACCTTCTTGTGATTTCTATGAGCTGGTTAGGGTATAAAATAGGTCTATTAAGTCATGTCCATATTTTTTTTACTCATTATTGGCTGCCCCAAAGTTGGATTCTTATCCCTCTCCATTGGGGATACCTTCCTTGGTAAGTTGGCATTGTTATGAGTGGTTTTCATCTATCTTTGAGCATATTTTTGTTGGATGTCCTTTATTTTTTACACATGGTTCACAACCTCAGCGATTGTGGTTGGGTATTGCTACATCCATAGTATCAATTATAGGGGTCCCACCCGAAGGGGCCTCACCCTATTGGCTTTAGTTTTATGGATCCTAACCCTGAAGGACCCAGAGAGTTAAATTCATGAGAATTGAACCTCCAAACTCAATATCAACGATGTTTGGACCGGGACTCCAACCAACTGAGCTACCCGTCGAGGCTGTTGGATGTCCTTTACAACAACACGAAGGATTTTTTAATCATTTTCCCTAGTTTTGAGCATTTATTACTTTTAACCTGTCCCGTTGAAGTAATTGGTAAGCATGCTTATTTCATTTGTTTGACTCCATATGGCAATGATCTTTGTCAAGAGGTTGCTCATGAGGCATTCTTATGTTTCCTTAACTAGTTTTGCAAGTCTATTTCGCCTTTATTAGGGACTCTCCCTTGGCCTCTAGGAGTGGGCCTTAAGCAAAAGGAGAGTGAATTGTGGTGACAACGGGTGCATCTATTCATTAGTTTCTTATCTTAGCACCAACCTTTGTGACCTTTTGGTAGGTTTCCAATTGGTGCGGTAACCTTTTTTGGTGTTGTTGCCTAGGACCTAAAAGAAAATTTGACGATATTACTTTTGCGAGGCATCTCTTGATTGAATTCATTCATTTCCCACCATGTGGAAGTGAAGAGGTTGTCAATTTGGACCAGCCAAATGAAAATTCTTATCCATATTTGTATCAATATATTTTTCCCTCTCTCAGGGAAAGTTTGGACGTGTAAAGCTCACCATACTTTTCAACACTTAGCATTGGTTTTAAGGTTTGTTTGGGGAAAATCAATGTGTCCCCCCCTCGGTCACGTTTTGGGGTCAAACTTGGAGGCATATCTCAACTACAATTACTTAAATTTATTGTTGGTTTTATCAATTGTTTTGGCATGCTGCAAGAAGGATATTATGTAGGAAATTTCTAGCCTTATGTTTCCTTGGATGATTACAAGTACATGTGCCAAATTTCATGACAATATTAGTCTTTGAGCTTTGCTTAGGGTTTCGTAAAATTGGAGGTCCCTAAAAATATCCTTCTTGGAGTTTATCATGAAGTTTTTATAGTCGTCGAAGAACATAATGATAATGATACAAGGTTACATGTGGAGACTTCTATTGCACATGTTTAACACCTAGGTTTACCCTCTCCTAGGGTGGATCTAGACCAACACCTTCAACCATGTTTCTAAGAAATTAATATAGCTTTTGGACAATAAGAAGGTGGTTTTATTGTAGGGATAGAGCATCAAAGTGTGCCCTCTCATAAGGTATGTTTGAGGCCTATTTTCCAGATATATATTTTAGGTCTACTTGATGGTTTTGAAGGTCATTTGGAGTAGCGAAAAGAGTTGGAAAGACAAGTTCATCTTGAAGGGATTTTGTACTTGATCCCTAACCAAAATTGGATAGAGGGGGGTTATGAAAGGGTCCCTTCTTTTTGGAAGGAATTTAAAGGCATCCAGGTTCATGCTATTTTCTATTATTTCAACCGCATTCCGATGAAGATAATGATGTCTACCGGCTCATCATTGTCGTGATTTTGTCTTTGACTATTTCCAAAGACAAGGGAAGAAAGTTTAGCATGAATGTCATGCTAAGGTGTCTTCGCTATTGGTATGATTTCACTTGACTCATTCTTGTTATCAGGATTAGAGTAGGTAGGTAGGATGAATAATTTATTGCGTGAACATTTGATGTGTCCTTTGCATTGCATATTGTTGTGTTTTTTTTATGCATTTTAGATTTTTATTTCAACAAGGTAGGATGAATGTGTCTGCCTCTGATGCATTTGACATTTTGGTTGTTTGAAGCGTGTGTAGGTTTATAGGTACCAAAATATTTAGGAGGTCCCCATGCCCTCCTAGGAAGAGCACATGTCCCGTAGTTGGAGCCAAATGTTACACCCCATATTCTCCAGATCACACTCTACCATATGTGCCAAGGAGGGGGTCATTTTTCCACTATAAAAGGACAAGTTGGGGTGGTCTTATGTAATACTATTGGTTTATCGATGCTCTAGACCCATGGTTAGTTATGGAAGGTCCTCTTGATCCTGCTTTCAAGGTGTATTTTTCTTGTGGCACTATTGACTACCCCTTGATGGGTGGTAATTCATTGTCATGTCAAGCAGTTACACCTGGGTAGGTATTGGTGCACTTTGGGGTGACTCCATTTGGACACATGGATTATGAGTCCCTAGACACACTCATGATTTCATGCTTTATAAAGGTGATTTCACTTGTAAGGGTTTTCATACCCACCTTAACACACCTCATTTATACCTCACTTGGACCTTGTTTTATTGTATTAACCCATTTCCTTTGGAAATCTTAGTCAGAATGAAAATCGTCCATCACTAAAATCAATATTTGAAGGTCATATTATTTAAGTACGGAGGGTGTTGAGGGAAAAATACACTTGTTGGGGTTAGATGGGGCATGTCGTCCTCCTTCCAAACTCAACTTTTCATCTTGTTAAAGCTATTATCATATTTTATCGTTAATTTAATATTTTATGAGATTTAGTCCTCAGATTGTGGGTGATAAACATTAAAAAGTAATTTCAAACTCAATTTGGATAGGTCATCTTGAAGGAGGGAAACATTAGAATTTTTACCTATAAATATAGTGCCCTCCTCTCATTTGTAACCAAAATCGTGGGATCAAATATGACTGAAATATTATTCTTACTTGTGTACATGAGATCTTAAGAGGTGCATACCTCTCTTCTTGGATTTTAAAGGGTTTCGAGGATCAAATATTGGTGTTCGGGGCTTCTTTACAATATTTGAATGCTATTTCAAGGTGGAAGGATTATAGTTTTTTTTCTCCTTTTCTTTATTAATTGTGGTAAGATCTTGAACCTCTTGTCTTACATTACTAGTGTATCCAAGGTAAAAGCAATTTAGGGTTCCATCCACTAGTCTTGTTGGTGTTCCTCTTGTTTTGGGCCTTGGCACTTTGTTTTATTTAATTAGGTCAAGTGCTAACATAACCTTGGGTTTTTTTATCCTTTCCCTAATTCATCGAGCATTAAATTTTCAATTCTTGGAAGAATTCTAGCCCCAATTTTTGTCGTTGCCTTAAGAGTGAGACCTAGATTTATTTCCTTGATATTCTATTTTCCAAAACTACAAAGTTTTGCCTATAGGATGTAGAATAAACGATCAATGGGTGTATTGTTAAGGCACTTCTTACGTAAGGTTAGTTGTTCGAAACCTCATGGGTATGAGCCTTACAAAATGAAAAAAAAAGAATATATAGAAAAAACCCTAAAACAAATCCAAAAAATGTTGCATTCTTGAAGAATTTAATCCATTAAATTAATGCGCCCTCTTTATTTTATGGTGAATATTCAAGGGTGTCCCCCTTTTGTGGCTAATTTTAGAGATTAACGATTATGTGCAAGTTCTATTATGTTTTTCATATATGATTTGATAATTACAACCATCTAAATTCATCTTTGAAGCACCATTCAAGCTAAAGACGAGGTGTCTTATCAACCGGCCTACTCACTTGGGCATCCATCTTGTGATTCAAGTTGACCTTTTGTGGTTTATGTGGGTTGGTTAGGGTATAAACCATATATGATATGTCGTTTCTAGATTTGTCTTAAAATGCGCCCCCTTGATTTTATGGTGAATCTTCAAGGGTGTCCCCTTTTTGTGGCTAATTCGAGAGATTAACGACTGTGTGCAAGTGTTAGTATGTTTTTCATATGATATATCTGATTTGATAAATACAACCATCTAAATTCATCTTTGAAGCGCCATACAAGCTAAAGACGAGGTGTATTATTAACCTCACTCACTTGGGCATCCATCTTGTGATTCAAGTTGACCTTTTTATGGTTTAAGTGGGTTGGTTATGGAATACACTAGATATGATAAGTCATTTCTAGTTATTAGTTGTCCCAAACGTGTGATTCTTATCACTCTCCATTAGGGATATCTTCCTTGGTAAGTTGGCATGGTTATAAGTGGGTTTCATCTATATTTGAGCATTATTTTTTTGGTTGTCCTCTTATAACAATAACAAGGCTTTCCCCATGATGAGTGTCAGTCCTGTGAGGCTAACTCCTCATGATGCTCCCACACATGCTTGTATGGAGGACTGGGAGCATGATTCAACAAACTCTTCCCATAGTGACTCATCAATACATTCCAAACACCATAGTTTGAAGCATTCATTTCTCCTACATTCAAATGTCCTGTAGTCAGGCCTTACCTAAGATGGCTTCAATATTAAACATGAGAGTTAGGATCTCCGCCTCCTGTGATTCATTCCAGTTCATAACCCATGCTCAAGAAAAAACTATGGAAAGATTTGGTGTCCCTGCCTTCGGTAGGAGATCAAAATCAAGAAGGAACATAAGAGATCAAAAGAAAACCCTTCATAGGTATTGTTCAACCATGCCCTTCACAGTGTTCAATATCTATATATAGTTTCAATGGAAGAGTTCCTCTTGCCTGAGCATAATGTCTCGAATCAAATTCACAACCTACAAAACAGTCAATGGTCCTAAGCAGTCTCATATGCCTCGAGTCTTCAAGGAACAGAGACAAGATAAGGCGGGATTCCATGGCATTGTCAATCCTGCAACAAAGGAGCATATTCACAAGATGGAGGACATAATTGCTAGAAGGTTGGAGGTTGCACCAATCAATAGGTTAGAATAGGAGCTCGACCTGCTGGAGGATGATCCCGGGAACATGCAAAAAATATTAACTCATTATTCCAAAACCCTGACCTTGTTATGGAAAACCAAGGCTCTTTTGGGCTATGCCATATATGACAACGCCCGAGGATTGTTTATGGGCGAAAATTATGGCATGAGTCTCTCAGACAAGATGGGGCACTTAGAAATAGGGGTTCATTAGATGCTGCAAAATGAACATGAATATGACACCAAGCTTAATTCTCTTGCCCATGAGTTGATTTGCAAGGTATTTCAATGCAGAGTGTCTCCCTTCAATGCAAGGTTATCTACCACAGGCAGCTAGTGAAGGAGAAAACCAGGAAAGCTCTGGAAACTATAAAGGAATTCAAATATAAGGTAGTCCCAATTGTCAATATTATGGATGATGATTAACTCTTCCTTTTGTGTTAATCCTAGACGGCTTAATTTTTAGTATAGTTGGTCTCTTGATTTCATAGAGGCAATATACCAATTTTGCTTAAAATTCTTGGCCGATCGGGCACACAATCCTGATAGTTTCAGTCTCATAACGTCAATAGGCATGGTTAAGTCCTTCAATTTCAGTACTCAAAGTTTTATAGTCATAGACAAGTCTTTTATTCTAGGTTATTAAGATTTATGGATTGCAAGTGTTCAATTTAAACTATGCTAGTGATGGAATTTTCGAAAGGGGACTCGTCAAGCCTTCCTACTAGTAGACTATACTCCAAAAAAGTAGTAACTTCTCTTTTGATAATATAAATATTTGCCTCTAGTCTTAAAAAAATTTAGAAAGATTGTTCCAATAATTTGCCCTAATTGTGAGAATTTATTACTTTTAACTCCTATCATCTTCAAGCAATTGAATTCATTGCTTTGACTCCATAAGGCATTGATCTTTGTCAAGAGGTATTCTTGTGTTGCCTTGATTGGTTTTGTAGGCCTATTTCACCTATATTAGGGACTCATCCTTGGCCTTTAGGACTTGGCCTAAAGCGTAAGGAGATTGCATGGTGGTGGCAGTGGGTGCATCTTATAATTAGCTACCTATCTTAGCACCATCCTACGTGAGCTTTTAGGAGGGTTCTAATTTGCATGGTAACTTTTAGCAATCTTGTTATTGCAAAACCCAAATACATAAAATACTTTTAATATCCTTCTACACTTCTCCCAACTTGTACATGAGGTGCATTGCTCTAAACATGCACATGATTTGCAACTTAGGCTTGAAGTGAAATAAGAATTCCAATATCATTGAGTAGAAAAATTCTTGGAACGAAGTATAGATAGAATGTCGACGTTGGAAAACAATGTAAAGTAATGAAAGATTAGGTCTGTTTCTAGGATTAAAACCATACGAAAAAAATACATTTCATTCAATGTTGAATGAAACACATTAGTTTATTGTTAAAAAGGCATAAGAAATAAGTCGATACTAGACATTTGTATATTATGCATCCTTTGAATTAACGATGTGAACAAGTGTTGTCTTCATTGACGTTGAAACCATTATATGAACAAGTGTTTGTTTTTTACCGTTTGGGCCCCATACCAATGCAAACACATAAAATTAGGAGTGTAGTAGGAGCTCCAACAACCACCAAACATTTTGCATTATCTCCGACACTAGTGAGTGAACCTGCCACAAGGGTGTCATAAGTTCTCCAAAAGGCCATTGTCCCTATTTCCACACATGTTTTTGAAACTCCACTATTCCAGTTTCCACATAGGTTTTTACNGACCCTGCCACAAGGGTGTCATAAGTTCTCCAAAAGGCCATTGTCCCTATTTCCACACATGTTTTTGAAACTCCACTATTCCAGTTTCCACATAGGTTTTTACAGGGTACAAAGACTCCACAAACATTTTTCCATTGAATTGTGTATGCTCATCAAAGAGAAGGAATAACTCAGCTTATATATTTAGAAAAGAGCTAGGTTAGGTTACTAGAATTGGTCCTAATCTGAGTGTCCTTTATACATGAAACATGATGTGTGCTACCTAAGTTCAATATTTGAGTTTCTACGGGTTCGGGTTGAGAAGGGTATGGGAACACACATCCCTAAAATGTTGCATGCAATTTTCTTTTATTGTTTTTTTTTCCATTCTTTAATAGACCAAATTGCATATTTGATTTATGGAAATATTTTTTCTTTACAAAAACGACATTGTAATTATTTATACACATTAATTCTATCATTTTGCAAGTTTTTGTGTGAGAAGCGTTTCAAAACCAGACACAACACTCAAAAATCATTTTGATGATTTGTGGGGATTTATCACTTGCTTTGGGCATAAGCTTAAGTAAATTATACCCATACATATCTCCATGTATTTTTTACAAGAATGAGGATTTATATTATTTACAAATAGAGTGCATACAACCTATACACACCCACAATACATGCATATGATCATATTATATTTAAATAAGCTGCATGAAATGCACCTATATGCGGTAAACACTAAAAGGCTCATATATTGGATGAGTTAATATTTTGAGCTCTAACCTTGTTCCTTACTATATCTCTCCCTTAGTTATGGTGCTTTGCGTTTTGAGAGTTTAAAGCTCATAACTTAGTTTTTTGGGGGAAATATGTCTTGTAAATCCACAAACTTAACTAGCTTATACAACAAGTGCCACATAAGGATTCTTCACACCAGATAGAAACACCATGACATCATTTTTACTCTTGAAAACCACTTGAAGCACAGATATGAGTGTGTATACATGACAATGTTAACATATTATTAAAGATGAACGAGTACAAAACCTTGCAGAGGTATGGTATCCACTTGGTATACAAAATTGTCTACATATGTTACCCTCTTTTTTATTTTTGTTTGTCCTATTTTCATCTCTTGGTGACTCAAGTCTAGCTTCTTTTGGCTCATCCAAGATATCTAATCAACCATATTAACGGATCATCCTACTTCCACTTGCATCAACTTGTAAGCAATGAAGTGCTGTGGGAACTTGTCCAACTGCTACAATCTGTTTTGTTTTTAGGTTATAGTCCCCTTATGGGTCGTTCAAATGCACTACCCTCATGAGCCATTCTAATGAACCATCACCAAAAACATCAAGACACTACCAAGCATTGACAATTGGAGTTAGATTGCTTATAAAGGTAGATGGCATGCACACTTCCAACCAGATGGTTAATAGAGGAAGATGGCATGCACATAGAATTAGAGGAGGATGGATGAGGTAATGTCAGGTTAATTAAATGTTCAATTCAATCCTTAGCATGAGGATGAGGACTATGTCAGAATATTCAACGACAACTCAATGTCTAGCTCGTGGACCTAGAATTTTGTCGTCATTGTTAAAATAAGACCTCAAGTTGGGAATGCCCAAAAAACTACTTTGGATAACACATGCAAATGAAATCAATGTATTGATGAACCACAAACTAATATGCGGCCAAAGCAACTAATAGTGAATTCAACGCAAAAAAAAACAATATACCATGCTTGTCAACAAGTATAATAATAAGGATAGAATTATTATTATTTAAAATATCACAAGGATATGATATGGAGCTCGAGTGAGAATAACATTTCATTTCATTTTCTTATGTTCAATGTATTTGTAAAATCTATGTTGTGGTATGTATTATTCTTTTATCTATGGATTCATAGATTTTTGGACTTTGGGTTTATTACAAAAATATTTATTTACCATTTTTTACACATATATAAAATTAAAGAGAGGAAGTAGCTTCCTTGCTTTGAAAGCTACTAAAGAGAATGAATAAGTAGTATATTTGAGGAGACAATCTTCTTTTACAGTATATTAGATGCACAAGATGTGATGATATCTAAAACTAGGTTTCCTTCGTATATATAGGAGACAAAAGGTACCATTACAATTAAGGTCCTAATCTACCCATAAAAATATTGATAATGTAATAATAAAAAAGTAGTCTCACAACATCTAAAGCTTAACTTGCCACTATGCTTCAAACAAGTGTTGTCTTGAACACTTTGATTAATTTATTCTCTTGTTTTACTACTCCATTATCGAGACAAACATGAAGAGACACATAAATCTGGGTGTTGTTTAAAAGAAGACTCAAGATCATATATTTTTTATAGTTTAGATCTTATGTTTTACTCAAAATACATTTTCAACTATAATGCATTATTTTTTTCTCAACCTCACATGTTATGGTAAGCGACTCTTTCCATCTTTTTTCTTTTTTAAAATACCTCTCATATCTTTGTATTTATTCTCTCCTCATATTTCTTTATTTCCTTCTTAAACCACATGCAAATATTTCTTTATTCTAGTATTATATATCTTTTTTGTAAGCTAGCTAGGATTATATTGCTTAAGAAAATAATTATACATATCAAAATGTTGTTGGCCTACCACTAGGGAAACCAGACCAACCACATAAGCGGATATTGTCATTGTTCAATCTTTTACTTTTAAACTTAAAGTCTACTTTAACAATCAATTCTATACTACTATAAAAGTTGTGTCGATTGTCGCTATCTAGGCATGTTTGAAGGTAGCAGGGAAACAAAAAAATGAATGACAACAAAGGGGCATCTCTGGACCAATGGCAACAACAAATTATATTCTTCCAGTGGCCTTGAGAATCGAATTCATCTTAATGTCTAGTTTCCTGACCTGTGCTTGAACCTCATAATTATGCAATATAACTTCACTATATTTCTCACGTGTAGCTTTCGAGGCTTGGCCCGAAAGTGCTTTCATTTGCTAAAACTGAGCCATCGTCCTGTAATTCTTCATCTCTGAGACCAATTCAATCCCACATCTTGGACCTAGGGCTCCATTACCTATGTAGTCTCCTCTAAATGAATGTACTCCTGGTCCATCCTTTCTATAGTTTTTTCCACTTGGTGGGGTGTATTTACAACATTGCTCCTTTGCTCCTCAACCTCTTGCATATCTCTAGTATACAAGCCTTTCCTAGCATTAGTGTGACCCTCCTTTCCAGTCTTCACTTGAGCATGACTCGCCATGGTTGCAAGAGCATTGGGTATTAAACAATGGTAGAAGCAAAGACCTCGACTCCAAACTTCAACCTAACATAAGTAGTAACACCTTGCCCATGTGTCGAAGAGCAGGATTTCCATAGACATAATGATAGAGGGGTTGGTGATATACCAATAATGCACGTTGAACCCTAGATAATGCTTGGTAAAATCCACATAATTGGGAGGAATATGGTCCTAGTTTCCCATATCAGTTGTGGATCACCCACAAACTTCCATAATTTCTACTCAAATATCATCATAGAAACATCAATTCCGTGTAGCTGCTTACAATAATTTCATCTCATTAGTCAAATGCCTTGCTTTGTACCAAGGACCACCTATCTATCTCCCATGTAGGATAACTCACCCACTTTCATCACCAACTACCTTTACTCATCGTTGTCATTGCACCGAGAGAAGCGAGGTGGTCTCCAACCCAGTATGGGGGAGATCCTGTCATGTTAGTCACGTTATGTAGCCGACATAAATAAAAAATATTAAAAAATAAAAATAAAAAAATGAAAAATATAAATTACATATCGACTTAAATAAAATATAAACAAATTAAAGTAGCATAGATCCATTTTAAACCCAAATCTATCAAGTACCGAGAGGAATCCAAGTGGTATACAAATGTACACCTCAAGAAATTGGATCCCTATCGATGCTTAATAAATCCAAGTTTAAAATAAATCTATGCAAGTCTATCATCTCACCATCTACTATTATAATCCTTTTTTCTTTTTTATTTTCAGAAAGAAAAAAGCCTGTCCTTGTTATTCTCAAAAAGAATCAAAGGTCATTAGTACATTCTCCCCTTAAGGGGGTTACATACCATCAACACCCTAAGAGTACTGCCGGGGGGAAAGGCATAACAACTAAAATGTGTGGTCCCATCAGAAAATTGTCTCATCATAAAGAGAGGACTGTCTTCACATTCACATCTACCGAGTGCCAAAAGGCAAAAAAGCATGTCCTTGTTATTCTAAAAAAGAATCAAAGGTCATCAGTACATTCTCCCCTTAAGCGGGTTACATACCATCAACACCCCAAGAGTACTGCCGGGGGGAAAGGCATAACAGCTAAAATGTGTGGTCCCATCAGAAAACTGTCTCATCATAAAGAGAGGACTGTCTTCACATTCACATCTACCGAGTGCCAAAAGGCACTGATCAACAATCTAAAAGTGATCACTCTATCAATCATAACAAATATAAGGGAAATGAAATAATCCCTTTACCATGCTCAAAAGAGCTGAAAAGTATCGTGAGAAACCAATTGGTTCTCGAAATATTCCTTAAAACTGCCTTTACCCGGAGGATAAGAGAGTGCAATTTTAGAGAGACGGTCAGCCATCCGATTGTGCTCTCGGTAGATGTGGGAGAAAGACAAGTCCTGAAAGTTGAGTATTAGCTTTTTAGTCTCCCTACACCAATGAAAGAGATCAAGTGGGGAGAGAGCAGTCGATCCTAATGCCCAGTTGATGATTACTTGAGAATCACCATATACATGGGATAGGGGGATCCCCATCATTTGGGAAGAGAGAAGGAGTGCCCATAAGCTGAGCAGTTCTGCTTTAATGTTAGTACCATATCCAACCCCTAGCGAGAACTCCAAGTAGTGAGACTCATTTAAATGTATGCAGTAACCCACACCAGCAATCTTGCATTTTGAGGCACCATCAATAAATCCACAGGGATAAACCTTGTAAGGGGGCTTCCCCAATTTTATGCTTCTTGCTTTTCCAGTGACAGTCGACGAAGGAATAGCTTGAACAGTTGAAATAATTTGCTGTACCAAACTGAAAATGTTCCTTCGTTTCCCCTCAAATATAGCCTTGTTATGCACTTTCCAAATTATCCACATCATATGGAAGGGGAGCATATAGAAGTGCGAGTTCCTGGGAAGGTTTTCAATCCAGCCTCTGATCATTTCTCCAAGCGATACACACGGAGGAAAAGCTGGGAGATTAAGGAGATCGCATACATGTTCAGCGACCATTTTCCAAACAGTGCAGATGTTGAATAAATGCTCGACTGTCTCCTCGTCCAAACAGCAGAGAGCGCGCATATACCAGGGCCTTGTTTACCTCTTTTCTGTAGATTCTCCCAGGTGAGGATTCTGTTTCGGAGAGATAACCAAATAAAAGATGAGATTTTGTTTGGAATAGCTTTAGTCCATAGGAGGGAGTCAACAAAGTTTGCAGCCGGGGGCAAGAGAGAGCAAACAATACAATCGTAAGCAGTCTTGGCAGTAATGGAGCCCGAGTTTTTTTTATAGACCCAGGCCAGTTCATCAGGACGATCAATGAGGCGAATACTAGCTCCAGATAGTCCCTCAATATATGCATTCCAGATTATTTTGTAAGAGCCCCCAAGATCTAAATCATCAGCAGATAACCAATAGCTCTGTGCATTATGAAGAGAATTCTGAGCCTAAGAGAGTGTGCAAATATTCATATCCTCCAGATATGATCTCAAGTCCTCGGGGAGGCTAAAGGAAGAGTGAGAACCAACAATCGGATCGATTCCCAATAGTATATTTTCACCATCCCCCACCTGCCAGGCCATGTGGGTGCCCATCCATGGGAGAGTCTGCATAAACCCTCTCCACATAACAGAGGCACAACGCAAGCTGAAACATTTACATCTGAGCCAATTAGCCACCGAGGAGCATTTCATATATTTAAGATGGAGGACTTGAAACCACAAACCTTTGGAATGGAGAATCCTCCACAAATTTTTGAGACGCAGTGCAATGCTGAACCAAAGGAGGTTTTTGATACCCCAGCCCCCATATTCCTTGGGCCAAGAGAGATCCCCCTAGCTAGCCAAATGATACCTGTTGTTATTTTCAGAGGAGCCCCATAAGAAGTTGAACATGATTCTTCTGAGTTTCTATAAAATGGTGGCTGGGATTGGAGCAAGTCCCATCCAATAAACAGGAATACTCGACAGAACTGATTGAACGAGAATCAATCTGCCCCCAAGGGAAAGGTGCTGAAGGGTCCAGTGATTGATCCTTTTTTCCAATTTTTGTATAATCCAAAGCCATTCATTAACTCTATACCCAAGAGGTTTCAAGTAATAACCCAGATAATTGAAACCAGATTGGAATGGTGACATTCTGTAAGGCAGAACACCAGCAAAAGCATTAAGACAGTCAGTGTCTAGATTGTAATAGAGAAAACAAGACTTATCGATGTTGATCCTCATGCTCGAGGCTTTGCAAAAAGTCTCAATAATAACCTTAAAGGTAGACCAATCTTGAAGAGTACCCAAGCCCATAAGGATCACATCGTCCACAAAGAGGAGGTGAGAAAGAGCAAGGGAGGGCAAGATTTGAATGCCCTGAATAAGACCATTGGACCTGGCATCCCGTATGAGAAGACTAAGGCCCTCAATGACAAGGATGAAGAGGAGGGGGGATAAAGGAAAACCTTGGTGGATACCACGAGTAGCTATGAAAAAATTCGAGGGAGTCCCATTGACCAGAACCGCAAAATTGACAGAAGAGAGGCATCCCATGATCAAATTTACAGTAAGGAGGGGAACTCCAATTTGAATCAGGATCAGTCTGACATATGTCCAGTCAACACGATCGAAAGCCTTAGAAAGATCCAATTTGAGAACAAAGGCGCAAAGATTCTTAGTTTTGACAGAATGAAGAACCTCTTGCACAATACCAATAGGCTCATAAATTTGACGATCTTTAAGAAACCCAAATTGTTCCTGAGAGATAACCAGATCCAAGAAGGGCTTTAACCTTCCAGCTATAACTTTAGCAATGAGTTTATAGAGAAGGTTACATAAAGAGATGGGTCTAAAATCAGCATAGGTCCGAGGCTTGTCCTTCTTTGGGATAAGAGCAAGGAATGTCGAGTTCAAGGAAGGGGGGATAAAACCCGAGGTCCTTGTCAAGTCAATCGTCTTAAGTAAAACAGGGATCAGGAGATCGAAGAAGTGCAGGTAGAATTCTACGGGCCATCCGTCAGGGCCCGGGCTACGGTATTTTTTGAAGGACTTGAGAGAGCGTTCGATTTCCATTAGACTAACCAGGCAAGAAAGGAGAGACGAGTGTTCTAAGGGAATCAATCTGGGGAAGAGCGAGACCACCTTAAGTTGGTGTTCTAGACTGGTACAGCCATCATCCTTGTAAATGTTGGCAAAGTGAGCTTTACCCAACTCTTTTAAAGAAGCCTCATCCTCAACAAGATTGCCATTGGGGTCTTCAAGAGACCAGATCGAGTTTTGAATCCTTCTCCCCGAGGCCACAGCATGGAAATTTTTTGTGTTGGAATCTCCCTGGAGGGCCCATTTGATTCTGCTTTTCAATTGCCAGGTAAGATGGAAATGTTCCAAGATCCTCTACCTCTCAGCACTAAGGTGAGACAAATGGACAATTTGCTCCCTCAAGAGAATGCCATTAGAAGGGCCTGCGAGAAGTGATTCATTGGCAAGTTCGAGGTTAGAGGATGCAGAGTCCATGCTTGCCAATTTATCCTTAGTCTAGCTCTTAGTAGCAGTTTTAAGTTTGCGTAGAATGTGACACAAGTCTTCAATGCCGAGAAGAGTATCAACATCGAAGATTGTGGACCACCAGCGCAAAAACCAGTCAATGAAGTCAGGGTCTTCGAGCCAAGAACGGTTGAACTTAAACGGGTAATCGGAGAATCCTTTCGGATTATTCCACTCAAGACAAATAGGAAAATGGTCAGAGAGATCCAAACATTTGGTCCAAGTCTTGAAAACCCCCAAGGAGGGAAGCAGGGTGTTGGAGATAAGAAAACGATCAAGTCGCTTGCTGATTCCCTCATCCCCAGCTCTGCCATTGCGCCAAGTAGGCCCTGACACAAGTGGAGCCACATCCACAAGTCCTACTGACTCAAAGAGAGATAGCAAGTGATTGGATAGAGGGTCCAGAGTGGCTTTAGTGCCCCAAATTTCAGAAGAGTGGAGAGTGAGGTTAAGATCCCCACCTAACACAAGATGCGGTAGGTTGAGTAACCCACCACGAAGGGCTTTGTCCCAAAAAAAATCTCAATCTCGGTATGGACCATAAACATTGAGAATGTGAAGAGGGTCTGGCATCCCTCGAGTAGAGGCCTGAAGCAAAATACCCGCACAGGTTTGGAAAGCCCTATAGTTAGCCTTAGATGGATTCCATGCAGAGAGTAGGCCCCCCGAAAGCCCACGGGCACTGATAGCAGAGAATTCCCAAGAGGGGAGCAATTTCGAGAAGGCATACAGAGCAGGGGAGTCACTACACATAGTTTCCTGCAGAAGGATAAAATCAGGGTTAAGAGATTTGAAAAGGGCACGGAGGCTAAGTGATTTGGTCCTATCTCCCGGACCACGAATATTAAGGGAAAGGATTGACATCAGGACACATCCTTAGGGGGAGACATCGCTCTAAGTCCCCTAGAAGTAATGCCTTTGGCTGCGTCCTTAATACGAACAAAGAGAGGGATGTAAGGAGGTGAGGCCAAGGAGAGGTCTACCTTTGTATCCCTTTTCCCTTTAGGAGGTTTCCTGACAGTCACATTTGCAAACCTGATGGAGTTAAGGTGAAGGGTGGAGGGGGAGGTAGGGGTGGAGGCCGTGAAAATAGAGAGGGATCTTTTGAGAGAGGGATCTGAGAACGAGGGAGATGAGATGGGGCTGTGAGGGGGTTGGACCTGACCAGAAGGAGGAGCACTAGGTAAAAGAGGGGGGAAATCCTCAATCGAATCAAGAGCAGGTAAATCCGATTCCGGGAGGTGTTGCTGCAAAATAGGAGATTGTGAGATGACAGAGCTGGGGGGAAAAGAGAGAGCCTCCGCAATCTTAGGAGAAGTATCAAGGATGGGAGGAGAGACTGGCAGGGAAGGAGGAGTCGATGCCAGTGGGGATAAACGTGGAGGGGAGACCGAATCAGTAATGAATGCTGACGGAGGAATAACAGTTTTTTATGAGTCAAAATCAGATTATCTACAGCCTCAAGGAAAGAGTCTGAAACAAATTCAGTGGGCGGAGTGGACTCATTAGAAATACCTGGTGGGGTATGTTGTCCCTCCGAGGGGCTGGCCGAAGGCGAAGACGATCTGAGTTCACCAGCATCCGAGATGTTTCCTTCTAAAAATCTCTGAGGGCAGGAGTTCCTCAAATGACCCACAGAGCGACAGCAGTTACATCTGAAAGGAACGTGAAGATAGTCGAGTCGCTGGATCAATAAGCGCTCGTTGCACAATATCTCCACTTCTGTTGGTAGCCCTCGAGAAATGTCAAGTTCTACAAGAATTTTTGCTACCCTCTTGTCATAAACCTGATGAAAGTCGTCCTCCACAGATACGAACCTTCCAATGGTGTTTCCAATTCCCTCCAGAAAATGTCTGCTCCACAGGGGAAACGGGAGGTGGGGTAATAAAACCCACAGGTGACGTTTGGAGATCCTCTCTCTCAAAGGGTTGAACTTGGAGTGCTAGCAACCAAGAACCAACGAACCCTTTCCAATACACCAGATGCCTTCCAGAACTCGAGAACAGTGGTCAGCATCGAGGAATACAAACACAATCCATCCATTTGACAATAAACTGATGGTTGGGATGTAATCGAAGAGAGGTTTCCAGTTCTCTGAAGCCCTGTTGACCCAATATGCCTTATTCATTTTGCAATATTCCAATCGGTCGACCAGGGCACGAGAGCAGAGGGATGAAACACGTTCCATGAAAATGTCATGTCCCAAGACGTATCGATAGCGTCCCTCTTGTGCCTTAACGCACTTAGACCTACGCTTCCGGCGAAAGCGAGCCTGAATATCATTCTCTGCCATGAGTAAAGTCCCGCCAGGTCAACCCCCCAACGATGTTGCGCAAGAATCAGGGAATGTTAACCCCAGAGACCAAGAAGGACCATAGACAAGAGCCGCAAAGAAAGAGTTTTAACAAAAAACAAAGGACATGCAACCGTAACCATCAGAACCCCGTTCCAAGTAGAACCCAGAGGCTGAGTCACAGCCCGTGGAAGACCCAATGTCAACAGCGACAAATACCCAGTCGACAGGAGAGAAGATTCTACTAGAAGGGTTAAAAGGGTAAGAGCCCAAAGCTTCGGGAAGGCATATTCACCCAAAGAAAACCACAAAAGTCAACCATGTACCTGTTCAAAACCCGCGGCGAACCTGGAGAGAAAACCCATGCAAGGGTGGTGTGAAACGAGGTTGACCAGTGCAGCCACAGAAGCGATTCCTTCCCACTTTTTTTAGTCTTGGTTGGTACTAGTCCCCCAGTGAAGGGGAGGGACTCCAAGAAAGGCTACAATTTGGTGCCCACCGCCATGAGCGAGGAAACCCCAAGACAGAGTGAAGCCAAAGGGCAGGAGAAACAACAAGTCAAAAGAGAAACAACGAGTAGGTGAGCCCCTCTATCCAGGCGTCCAAAGACTTGTTCACCAGACAGGGTGATTAAACAAGAGGAGCCAGAGCCGCAGCGTAGCGACTTAGCCCCATCTCTTTTCACAAACCCTTGCAGAGGTAAAAGGGCGGACAGAAATACCGCAAAAGAGGAGAGAAGCACCAGGAGCCCGAGCACTTCCACGGAGAGCCCAGCTACAAGCACACAAAAAGAGAGGGATATCGCCATGGAGCTGCAAGAGAAGCAGAAGAGCGACCCATCTCAGACCCTTCACCCAAGACGGAGAATCCTGTTATGATGGTGTGAAAACCCCATTCCATATCCCTAACACACAGACACACCATATATAAGTATTTTAGTATTACTTTAAATACTATATCCATATCATATCATTAAATTATATACTTATAAAGGTAGAACATAACATCACATTATAATGATTTTTAAGATACCAACTAAATTATATAACAAAATTAATATATGAGAAACTAAACTATATACCAAAATTAATATATGAGAGCTTCAAAATTTAAACCAAATTAAATATTTTATCAGGCAGCCTTCTTAACCCAAAAAAAACTAAAGCTGTCACATCATTGTCAAGACAAGAATATTAAATTGAATTATCAATCTCCATCTTCAAAGACCACGTTTGACTGACTGGAATAAAATTTAAAGTTTGATGAATAATGTGGCTCTGATGCGGCTGCTATGGTGTCTTCCTGGTGCAGACCAACGCTACTCTTTTCCATAGTTTCGGTCCCGCCACTTTGTCCTCCGCTTCGTCAACTCCCACCCCAATTTAAATTCTGCTGCACAATAAAACTCAACAATAATGCGAAGAAGCATCTAAGAAAATTTGGAGGTTTAAGTAGCATTTTTGGTGCGAAGAAATCAGAGGACGAACCTTATCTCGAAGGGCACAGTGTGAATGTCACTACTCCATCCATGGACTTCCCTCCGCCTGGGTACAGGCCCAATGTAGGGGTTTGCCTTCTCAATTCTAATAACCAGGTATCCACTCTTCTCGACTTTCAATTATTCTCGTGTATTCCAACCCTGTAAGATTCTACGTTTATTTATAGGCTTTATGGGATTTGCAGGTATTTGTGGCATCGAGATTGGACATGCCAGGGGCGTGGCAGATGCCGCAGGTATTCTCATTGCAACCTCACTTGTTATTTTCCTTCTCAGGAGAGTTTTCTGTGAAACATAAATTTTGTTTCGAACTTATTGTTTTGGGGATTATGCGGCCTTCTTTGGGATAATATGAGATGTTGAGGGTTTGCTTTGCGGTGACAGGGTGGTGTGGACGAACGGGAGGATCCGAGAGCTGCAGCCATCAGAGAATTGCGCGAAGAAACTGGTGTGTCGTCGGCTGAGATTCTCGCAGAGGTATATCCAGGAGCATACATCCGCGTTGAACCTGGATCTATTAAGAATATAGATTCCAAAATTCTGGTGCAAATCCTTCTGTGCTTAATAAATCAGGGGTTAATGTCAATCTATGCTATAAATGTCGGGCTCTTTCTCTTTTCATTTGATCTAATGGGTGACACTTCTTCATTTGATTTAATTAATGATAATCAACGGAATTATCTCCACCACATACTTCTTAAAAAAACATACGGTTAGAGTCCAGAAGAGATGTGAAGTATCCTTGGCGAGCTTTTTTATATTTACGCAAATATATCGCACCCTCATGGTGCAATTGCAGCTTTTTATCGGCACATATTTGAAAAAATATAAAAGGGTTGGTAAAAATTTACTGGAAGAGTCCAGAGATTTTGTTATGTATCCTGTTCGAAGAGAAGTACATGGAAAAGAATAAAATATTAGATATAGAAAGATCACGAAAACACGAACATAAAATTTGTAAAAAGACAAGATTTACTCTAAGTTTTTATAATTAGTTGTATAAGTCATGTTAAAGTTCATCTACTAATTTATCTCTTTATAAATATTGGTATAGGTTTTATTAAGGATTTATAAATAGTGGTATGGGTTTTTATTAAAGTTATTTTATCTTTCCATCTCAAATTATGATTTCCTTGTGAGAATTAAGAGAGAAACTAGGAAAATGTGAAGATAATGAGGTATACCTTTCCATCTCAGGCGCTTTTATGGGACCATTATTATATGAAAAAAGCTTTTAAAGCTAAATAAAAAAATCTAAAAAAAATCTAAAGTATCTTTCCCCAAACCATGATTCCCTTGTAACAATTTAATAGAGAAATTAGGAAAATGTGAAGATAACGAGCTGAATGTTTTTATTGGACAATTATTATATGAAACAAAAGGCTTAAAAGTTAAAAACTATCCAAAAAGTTAAAAAGAGATTTTTTTTATGATTTGCAAAATGCTAGCTTTTAGTGTTATTCCAAGAATGTTTTTCACTTTGTGAGGAGAATGTTATGTCTCTTAACCTCTTGGTGATGCTTCATGGACACGGATTGCTCAATTTGGGTGGATACTTGACTTTGGTTAGAGTGCTAGCATGTTGACTTTATCTAGGAGGTTGTTACCTTGACCAACATGATGGTGAATCCATTGGTTTCACACAAGGGGGATGTTGGTGTTGAATTTTAACATGTGCATGACATTTTTAAAAATTGCAGACTGTAATAGAGATAGAACTTGAAAAGTAAACAGTAGTAAGACGAGTACAGTAGTCAACCAAGCATCACACAATTGAACACATGATTTTTTTCACGAGAAAACCTTTAAAGGACAGAAACCCCAAAGCATTAGTAATTCATCCTCTAAATGAGATTACTGAGTTTGTACATGAAAGAAGAAAATTTGATCTCGGAATTCTGAGATGAATGTACAAAATTTTTCCAAGAACAAGGAAGCCCTAGTAGGCTTTGTTGTTGCCACGTGGAGGGTGAGTTAATGCTGAGTCCTGTAGCAGCCTTCTGCTGCAAACCCTAAACACCTGTGGCAGCCCAACTGCTGCTGCCCATGACCACAAAAAAAAACTGCTGCCCGAGCTCTGTTGACTGCTGCCTGAACCATGTTGACTGCTGCCCAAACCTGCTAACTGCTGTCCGAACATGTTAGTGTTGCTGCTGTCAATGGAGACCAGCAGCGAGGGTTAAGGCAGCCTTCTGCTGCTTCCCTAGACTACCAGCGAAGGTCTGGTAGCCTTCTTTTTGCTGTCCGTGAATCACCAGCGAAGAAGGGCAGTCTGCTGTAGCAGCCCGTGAATACCAGCAAAGATTGGGAGCAGTGTTGTGACCACCAGCGAAGAAATGGAAGTGGTGTTCTGCTGCTGTTGTGACCACCATCGAAGAATGGGAGTAGTGTTCTGCAGCTACCCTAGATCACCATGTAAACTTGCTATCTGATACCAGTGATCACAAGCAGACTTCCACCATCGAGACTTTAAGAGGAGGAGAGAAACCCCAGGCAAGCTTAACAGTTGCGAAAATGGAAAAAGGAGAGAACCACACCAGTCACCGAAATATCCTCAGTCAACCTCAGTCAACGAGTAGGAGAGCAGTCAAGTGTTGAAGTTTTTTTTAAAAATGATTTGCAATTGTCCTTTATAAATTATTTATAGGCTATCAAACATTTGAGTTGGTCCCACATATTTAGGAGTTAACATTAGGGTTTAATTCTTTTTCATCTTTCACCCTTTGACTTTAATCTTTTTGTGGTGCAAGGTCTTCTTTGTATTTTGACTTGTGCCACTTGGTCTTTCTCTTGTTGGTCTCATGGACCAAGACTAGGGTTGGAAGGTCCTCCAGGTATTTTGTGGTCAAAGCAAGTGGACTCAAGGGTCTTGTGTTTCATTCATGCCTACTCAAAGTACATCATCATAAATAAGGAGAATTACTAAATGCTTTAGATCAAGCAGAGGAGTGCATCACATGCCCATCCCGGTCTAGGGCTTATGGTGATGACCTGGTAACTGACCAGGTGCCTCAGCCTCAGGCTGCATCAAATGACTCAATGTCAAATACTTGGTAACTGACCAAGTGCCTCCATTCTCCCGGAGAATGGCCCTTAGCCCCAGGCCGAGTCCCTAGTCCCAGACTAGATTAAACTCCTGGTAACTAACTAGGTGCCTCCATTCAGTGAATGGCCCTCAACTCTAAGCTGAGACCCCCAGTCCCAGACTTGGTCAATTTCCTGGTAACTGACCAGGTGCCTCAATTCTCCTAGAGAATGGCCCATAGCCCCAGGCTGAGTCCCCCACTCCTAGACTGGTTCAAATTCTTGGTAACTAACTAGGTGCCTCCATTCAAAGAATAGCCCTCAACCCCAAGTTGAGTCCCCCAATCCCAGACTGGGTCAAATTCTTGGTAACTGACCAGGTGCCTCCATTCTCCCAGAGAATGGCTCTCGATGCTGCTTAGGAAAAATCAACACTCCTTCTCAGTGAGAGAGGTATTCTCTGCCATACCAAGCTTGTCACGAAAGTACACAAATTTTGTTGATGTCAGAGGCTTGGTCAGAAATCTGCAATTTGTTCATCTGTACGTATGTATTGAAGCTTCAGGGTGCCTCTTTGTACTAAGTCTCTGATGAAGTGGTACTTCATTTCAATGTGTTTTGATTTAACGTGAGACGTCGGGTTCTCTGAAAGCTTAATGCAACTCTGATTATCACAATGAATAATCCTTGACTCAAGATTTCCACCGAACAAATCAAAGAGAAGTTTCCTAAGCCAAATTGCTTCTTTGCAGGCATCACTAACAACAATATACTCAGCGTCAGCTCTGCTCTGAGCTATAGAACCCTGTTTCCTGCTGGACTAGGAGATCATTGCCGATCCCATACTGAAGCAATAACTTGAAGTGCTTTTTCGGTCTACTGCACTACCATCCCAATCAGAGTCAGCATATCTGACTAACATTACTCCACTCCTGGAAGTATACCTGAGCCCATAAGTGATAGTACCTCGCACATACCTTGTCTCGTGTGCACTAGATACATCAAGGATCCAATGAGCTGTCGATACTCAGTGGGATCCACATCTTGTGAACAGGTGGTTGAGTCACGTAACTTCTTCAAGTTCGTTGTCATGGGTACGGTTATGGACTTGCAGTCCTGCATTCCAAATCTCTGCAAGATATCGACTGCATACTTCCCTTGTGTTAGGAAGATCTTGCCTGGCTTTTGCCAGACCTCTAAGCCAAGAAAATATTGCATCAAACCCAGCTCCTTCATTTCAAATTTAGAGGTAAGATCCCTCTTACACTGGGCTTTCAGTTGTTCCTCCCCAGTAAGGAACAAGCCATCCACATACAAGATTGGGATCAAGTGATGGTTGTGAACAACCTTAAAGTACAGATTGGAGTCAACAATACTTTTGGAGAACCCCAAGCCGTGATGGTAGCCATCAATTCTTGCTTACCAAACTCTCAGGGCATGTTTGAGCCTATACACGGCTTTCTTTAGTTTACACACATGGGACTCCTCCCCATGAGTCACAAAGCCTTTTGGTTGTTCAAAGTACACTTCCTCTTCAATTTTGCCATTGAGGAAGGCTGTTTTTACATCCATCTGATGGAGTTTCCATCCAAACACAGCAGCAAGGGAGATGATAGTTCTGATGGTGGTATATCTGGCAACAGGAGCAAAAGTTTCATCATAGTCTATGCCTTCTTTCTGAGTGAAGCCACGAGCTACAAATCTGGCTTTATACTTTTCAATGCTGCCATCAACGACATGCTTGATTTTGTAAAGCCATCTAGACGTTGTTGAAATATTGTAACTTCGAAGAATATTCTATATGTATCTTTTTGTGGTCCCCGATGGTCCTACCAGGAGAACCACTTGTATTACTTTGTACCCCGATGCTTCTAATCGGAAGAACTAATAAGAGTCATGAGGTAGTCCCCTCTAATTGTAAAGGTGGGTCATTAGCACCCCAGTGTGGTTACTTGAGCCTACATGTGTAACTCGAGCCTACCTGATTTAACTCGAGCCTACATATCAGATGAGTTAACTTAAGTGAACAGATGAATATAAATAGAGGTGTAGTGCTCCTCATTTGGAACACACACTCTCACTTGTGTAGCGCATTAGTGGAGAAGAGAAGTAGCTAGAGAAGGAGGAGGATCAGGCTTTGATCTCCTTGCTGGTTTTATCTTTTATCTTTTTGGGGTATCTATATTGAGGAAGCTTTTGCTGGGTTTTTCCCCTTAGGGTTTTCCCAGGATAAATCTTTGTGTTCCTTTTGTATGGTTGTGCTTGTCTTTCTTTCAGTGATCCTGTTTTTATGCTTTTGTTATGAAAATGAAATGAAATACTGATGTCTTAGCTAAGCATATGAAATGTTAACATGGTATCAAAGCTAACCTGAGAAGAAGACATTCTGCAGCTACAGAAGCTAGGGCTTCTTACTTTTTGGGTCTCTCTCCACAATCCATCAGCAAAAGTATGCTAGGATGACTCTCCATTGAAGGGCGCATCTTTCTGTCGAAGCGGAATTCAATTCCGAGCATTTTCAGTTTTCGATGCAGAAATTAGGGGTTTCTACAGAAGAGGAATTTTTGAGTGAGACCAGCATAGGATTTTTCTCCTCATCAAAACCGAAGTTTAGAGACGTGGATCAAGAAATTTGGTTGGGTGAAACTCTGGGAAAGTCAAACCCTAGTTTGACCTCGAGCTAGAAAAACCCTAAGTACTAAAACTGCTAAGTTTTGGTACATTCGCTATATCCCAAGATTGGCGAAGGCTCGGGAGCTGAAAATTGCAGGGGCTGAAGATAAAATCCTGATGTACACTGTGTCCAAAATTCAGCCTCAGATTCGCTATATTCTGGGAGATATTATCCCTCCAAGTTAGGGTTCTAGCCTCTTCCAAAATTCATCCCTAAACAGGACACCTGGGGAGAACTGCAATATCTTGGGCTACAGAGGTCCAAATGGAATTCCTGAAGATGTTCCGGAAATGGCACGAACTGTAATTTTAGTGGTCCAAATATCAGACTCAGAAGATGAACCAGTGACACGTGGCATGCCGTACAACTTCGCTGTCCTGAACAGTCCTGTAACAGGTCACCTTGGGAAAAGGATCATAAATCCCAAATGGTAAAACCAATTCTGATGAAACCTATGGTGTTGGATCAGGGACATGCGAGGTTACCTCAGTACGAAATTTCAGACACAGAGGATCAGTAATTTCGGAGATATCACAGAAACAGTAACAGGCATTTCTGCAGAAGAAATTGGAAATCTAGGGCTTCCTGTTTCGGGAGCTTCCCTCCACTGTTTTCAGAAAATGAGTACATTGGACAGCTCCATTTGAAGAGATCTATCTGTCTATCCAATCAGATCTGAAAGATTCCAATTTTTGAAAATTAGGGTTTCTGTGGCAAACCTTAGATCAACGAGCTTCAGAACCAAGACGGACACCTCAAATCGGTAAGATCCAGTGTTCCATGGGGACGCGCATCTTAGGGTTGGGGGCTCGCCCCCTACGCTTCCCACGCCCCGGGGGCTGGGGGGCTCCATGGGAAACGTTTCCCAGCGCCCCCCTTTCTGCGAAACTTGGGGAAACGCGGGTCTAGGAGTTTCCCAGATTGGGGGGCTCCCACATGCCCCCTCCTGAAAATGGGGGGCTCTGACAGGCCCCCACTGCCCTCGGTTTTTTAAATTTTTTTACTTAAAAAAGAAATGGTTCATCTTAAATTTTAGGCTTTTACACTAAATGGTCATTTTAAAACGAAATAGAAACAAATAAAAAGAAACAAACATCGATATGATATGCTTGGCTATAACGATTACATTAAACATTAAAGTATTCGAGAACATAAGTATCCTGTGTGCAAATGGTGATGGGATGAAGAATTGATATGTTTATATGTTGGGGTTCATATTTTTATTAATTTTTTTTTTTTTTAATAATTTTAGAGACCGACCCCCCTATGTTAGGGACCCTGGCGCCTCCCCGCCCCCCCATCCCCCAAAATACCCCAAAATTTTGGGGTGTCTCTACACGTCCCCAATGTGCGTTTCCCCGCACCCACGCCCCCTCGACCCGGAAACTTGGTGGAACACTGGTAACATCTAATCCTTTGCTATTTTCATTTGAGGTTCTCATTTCAAAGTGATCTATCACATCAGCTTGATGATAAGCTTGGTGAAGTTGACAAATTCCAAGCATAGAAGTATATGATCTCTCTGAAGAAAATGGTTTGGACACTTACATAAGTATAGAGGTTCCTGTTCCAGAGGGAGATGAGGTTAGAAGCCTTACACAAGAAGAACTTGGTCAAGGCTAAGAAGATCATTGTTGATTCAGTCATGAATCAACTTGTACCACAAGTGTCTCCCCAAAGACACCGAAGATGTTTGATTCCTTGACCAAGCTATTTGAAGATAAGAACTTAAATCAGAAGATGGCTTTGAGAAAACAGTTGAAGAATGTGAAGATCCAGAATGCAGAACAACTTGAAGCGGTAGAAGAAGAAGTGGAGAATGCAGAAGTGGTGATAGCCACCTTGAATGGCCTCCCAGGATCATGGAATTCATTTATGCAAAGAATGTGTGCCAGAAGGAAGTAATTACTTTCAACAGACTTTGGGAAGAAGAAGAAGCTCGTCTCATAAGAAGAGAAGAAGAAAGATGGAAGCAATTGAAGATCAAGCTCTCACTATTCATCCCTCAAGCGATGAGGAATATGAAGAACTCAATTCTTAAAGAACCTCTTATCCATCTTATCATTTGGATAAGAAATGATGATTTCATGAATGAAGAAGATGATGAAGCAGAATGATCAAGAAGGAGTCTACCCACGAAACAAACAAAAGATAAGTATTCAATTGTCATTTAATGATATTGTTTTGTTATGCATTTGATTATATTCAGTTGATGTGTTATGCATGATAGATTGTTTGCATTAATGACTGTATACTACTAATATGCATGTGATGGGTAAGTAGCTCATGGTGCTATACAACTCTCCATTGCTACTTATCTAGAATGAAACCTCTTTGCTGACATATTGGATTAGTGCACAATCTCAATGTTGTCCTGGTAGAGATGGAAGGCATCTAGAAAAGTTTCTGTGAGATATGGATGAATGTTGTATTGGCTAAACAGTTGCATGATGCATAAGAATTTGTCGTTATGCATATGTTTTATGAAATAGTTATAACCATGCAAATGGTGCATTTGAATTGTAGGAAAGGTCCTGTACAACCTCATACAAGAAAAGAAGAACGAGACTTGTTCCGAAGAACAAGTGATGACAATTCAATAAACATGAATCTAAAGCTCCCAGGGTCAGAGACACCATGACGGAAGAAAGAGCTTCAGAGAGCGGTAGATCCACCTCGAAGGATGAAGACCACCATGGGTATGAAAGATAACTCAAGATGAAGACAAGAATGCTATGAAAGAAGCTATGATCAAAGAATAACAGTTGATCATGGGGAATGATGTATACAATATGATTTCAAGACATAAAGGGAAGTACGTAGTATCTTCCATATGGATCTACAAGAACAAGTGTACAAAGCAAGGTTCGTGATTTGCCTCAGAAAGAATAGACTATGACATGACATACTCTATTGACCAATACTCCACTTCAGGGGGAGTGACTACAGAAGATACCTGAGTTCGACACGATACGACATGATGGATAGCTTCCTGATGGATCGAGACTTTACCAAGAGTAAAGTGGGTTCCAACCTTCAAGGTTGAATGTAGAAGACTAGGATATGTTGATCTGACAAGATGAACTCATGGAAGATGTTATGATGAAAGAATACTAGAATGATGTATGGGATATAGTTCCCAAACCAGAAGGAAAGAGTATTGTATCCTCCAAATGGATATACAAAATAAAGCATGTAGCTGACGGAAGTATCGAGAAGTATAAAGCAAGATTTGTGGCCAGAGGTTTCTATCAGAAAGAGGGAATTAATTCTGAAGAGACACTTACTCCAGGAAGCAAGGTACACTTCCTTCAGAACTATGATGGTAGTTGCTTCCATGATAATGTAAAGACAAGCCTTCCTTAACGGTATGATTGAGAAAGAGTTTTACATCGAATAGTCACGAGGATATGAAGTTGAAGACAGATGGAATCACATATGCAAGTTGAAGAATGCCCTCTATGGCCTGAAGCAAGCTCCCAGAGCTTGGTATGGAAGAATAGATAGTTTCCTGTCGAACATGGGCTTTACCAAGAGTAAAAGTTGATCCTAACCTTTTCTACAAGGTTGTAGAAGATGAACCTGTCATACTATTACTATATGTGGATGATCTATTTCTGATAGGGAATGAGAAACAGATTGTAGAATGCAAGAAGAAGTTCGCTGAAGAATTTAGACCTTGGTCTAATACTTTATTTCCTAGGTTTGGAAGTATGAAGGAATCTTTCTCAATCAGGGAAAGTATGCAGTGCAAAGCTTGAAAAGATTTGATATGTTGGAATGCAAAGCCATGGTCACACCCATGGATTTGAACTTGAAGCTGTTAGCTAATGACTCATCAGAGTTAGTGGATATGACTCATTGCAGACAGATCATTGGGTCATTGATGTACTTAACAAATACCAGACTAGACATTTGTTTTGCTGTGAACACCTTAAGTCAATATCTTGTTCAACCAAGACGGGTTCACCTAGTAACTGCAAAACATGTGATGAGATATCTGAAAGGGACTATAGACTTTGGTTTATATTATGATGGTAGCCATGAGTATAGATTGTATGGCTACACAGATGCAGATTGGGCTGGAAGTATCTCAGACAGGAAAAGCACATTAGGTAGATGCTTTTGTTTGGGGTCTGTTATGAGTTCATGGTTTAGCAAGAAACAGTCTAGTGTTTCTCGTAGCATGGTTGAAGGAGAATACATAGCAGATTGCTCTGTTAAGTTGTGAAGCCATATGGCTTCAGAAGCTGATATCAGGTCTCTTTGAACTGAAGATGGATACTACATTGATTCTATGTGATAACGAGAGTTGTGATAACAGAGAACCTTGTGTTCCGTCGTAACACATAGAAATCCGGTATTTCTACATTCAAGATAAAGATGCAGATGATGATGTTTCAGTATTTACATACTATAGATACAGATGATGGCGATTCAGTATTTCTATACTGAATATAGAGATGATGATGTTTCAGTATTCCCATACTGAAGATATAGATGATGATGATTTCAGTATTCCCATACTGAAGATATAGATGATGTTTCAGTATTTACATACTGTAGATGCAGATGATGGTGACCTGATGATGCTTTCAGAACTCACATACTGGAGATACAGATGGTGATAGTTCAGTATTCACATACTGAAGATGTAGATGAAGAGGGTTTAGATGATGATGCGCTGACAAAGCCTCTGTCTCAGGTAAAGTTCGAACACTTTCGAGACAAGCTTGGTATGGTTCAAAAAGACCTTCCCCGAAAGGGGGAGTAGTGATGTTGTAGTGGGATTGTATCATCCCTGGGCACTTGCCCAAAAGTGATCCGGTGACCTCGGTCCTCGAGAATGAAGAGGGATTGTATCATCCCGGGACATCTGTCCAAAAGTGATCCGGTGACCTCGGTCCTCGAGAATGAAGAGGGATTGTATCATCCCGGGACATCTGTCCAAAAGTGATCCGGTGACCTCGGTCCTCGAGAATGAAGAGGGATTGTATCATCCCGGGACATCTGTCCAAAAGTGATCCGGTGACCTCGGTCCTCGAGAATGAAGAGGGATTGTATCATCCCGGGACATCTGTCCAAAAGTGATCCGGTGACCTCGGTCCTCGAGAATGAAGAGGGATTGTATCATCCCGGGACATCTGTCCAAAAGTGATCCGGTGACCTCGGTCCTCGAGAATGAAGAGGGATTGTATCATCCCGGGACATCTGTCCAAAAGTGATCCGGTGACCTCGGTCCTCGAGAATGAAGAGGGATTGTATCATCCCGGGACATCTGTCCAAAAGTGATCCGGTGACCTCGGTCCTCGAGAATGAAGAGGGATTGTATCATCCCTGGGCACTTGCCCAAAAGTGATCCGGTGACCTCGGTCCTCGAGAATGAAGAGGGATTGTATCATCCCGGGACATCTGTCCAAAAGTGATCCGGTGACCTCGGTCCTCGAGAATGAAGAGGGATTGTATCATCCCGGGACATCTATCCAAAAGTGATCCGGTGACCTTGGTCCTCGAGAATGAAGAGGGATTGTATCATCCTGGGACATCTGTCCAAAATAGATCCGGTGACTTCGGTCTTCGTGAATGTGGTGGGATTGCATCATCCTTGAACTTCGGTTCAAAATGTATCAGGAGGTCTCGACCCCCGTGAATGTGGTAGGATTGCATCATCCCTAAACTTCGGTTCAAAATGTATCCGGAGGTCTCGGCCCCCGTGAATGTGGTAGGATTGCATCATCCCTGAACTTCGGTTCAAAATGTATCCGGAGGTCTCGGCCCCCGTGAAAGTAGTGGATTGCATCATCCTTGAACCTCGGTTCAAAATGTATCCGGAGGGCTTGGCCACCGTGAAAGTGGTAGGATTGCATCATCCCTGAACCTCGATTCAAAATGTATCTGGAGATCTCGGTCCCCGTGAATGTGGTAGGATTGTATCATCCTTGAACTTCGGTTCAGAACGAATCCGGTGACTTCGGTACTCGAGAACGTGTGTTGATGTCGTAATTCCTAGAGGAATGATTGTCTGAGTTCCACAACTGTGTTGATCTCGTAATTCCGAAAGGAAGGATCATTAGTAACTCCGTAAAGACCTAAATCCCGTAATTCCGAAAGGAAGGATCATTGACTTGATCCCGTAATTCCAATAGGAAGGATTGTCTGAGTTCCACAGATGTGTTGATCCCGTAATTCCGAAAGGAAGGATCATTAGTAACTCCGTAAAGACCTAAATCCCGTAATTTCGAAAGGAAGGATCGTTGGTAGCTCCGTAAAGACTTGATCCCGTAATTCCAATTGGAAGGATTGTCTGAGTTCCACAGATGTGTTGATCCCGTAATTCCAATAGGAAGGATTGTCTGAGTTCCACAAATGTGTTGATCCCGTAATTCCGAAAGGAAGGATTGTCTGAGTTCCACAAATGTGTTGATCCCGTAATTCCGAAAGGAAGGATCGTTAGCAACTCCATAAAGACCTAAATCTCGTAATTCCGAAAGGAAGGATCATTAGTAGCTCCGTAAAGACTTGATCCCGTAATTCCGAAAGGAAGGATCGTCTGAGCTCCACAGATGTGTTGATCCCGTAATTCCGAAAGGAAGGATCGTTAGTAACTCCGTAAAGACCTAAATCCCGTAATTCCAACAGGAAGGATCGTCTGAGTACCACAGACATGTTGATCCCGTAATTCCGAAAGGAAGGATCATGTTGATGATGATGATGTTGATGTTTTGATGATGTTGATGTCTTGATGATGATGATGTTGATATTTTGATGATGTTGATGTTTTGATATTAATGATGATGATGATGTTTCTGATCGAAAGATCAGAGTATGATGATGATGATGTTTCTGATCAAAAGATCAGAGTATGATGATGATGTTGTTGCTGATCGAAAGGTCAAAGTGTTGAAGATGATGTTGCTGATCGAAAGGTCAAAGTGCTGAAGAAGATGTTGCTGATCGAAAGGTCAAAGTGTTGAAGATGATGTTGCTGATCGAAAGGTCAAAGTGCTGAAGAAGATGTTGCTGATCGAAAGGTCAAAGTGTTGAAGATGATGTTGCTGATCGAAAGGTCAAAGTGCTGAAGATGATGTTGCTGTTCGAAAGGTCAAAGTGCTGAAGATGTTGCTGATTGAAGTAGTCAAAGTATTAATGATGATGAAGACTGAAGATTGAAGATGAAGACTACATAATGTTGAAAAGCTTCCAA
>LPNX010220542.1:0-57406 GCA_001517045.1 Pseudotsuga menziesii
CAAACATGATCTCTTATCATTTTGATTCCAAAGTGACCCCATCACCCTAATGGAGGCTTTAATGATTCCAACCCTTATTGAATATGAGAGTTTGCAAACATTGATTAATTGATAATTAAAGAGAAGATATATATTCCCATATACACTACATTATTCCCATCCTTAAAGAGGACATTCCAAAGATGAACCATAAACTAATATTCACAAAATGCAAAACGATTATAAAAAACAACACTCCATGTGAGTATGAAATAAATATTAAACAAAGACACACATCACTTGACACAACATATATAAGAGGAATCATAAAACATGGTTGATGGCCATTAATCAGATCCACAATATAACTCTCTCTCTCACACACATATATATATGACAAATCAGACTAGATCAATACAATTCTGCCAAAACAATTCTTTGGGTAGCCAACTGAAATTTCTGATTTGACTCTGGTTCAATTGCCAAATCATTATCTTTTGACATTCATATATATTATTGTTTCATTATATATAATCATTATTGCTTGGTTATATATTTTTATCCAACAAATAAATGAAAATTAATATGACATTTGATATATGACACATCGTACGAAATAAATAACCCACCAACGAAAAGATTAAAAATAGATAAAAAATCGACCAACATAGAGATGTATATGGCCTGAGAGAAAGAGCCAAATGCTAAATCCTCATCATTAAAGAGGACATATTAGCTTGTTCCATAGCTCATAGATTCTCTCATAGCCCAATACTCATGGAATTAATTTTATGTAAAGCCTTTCATCTCATTAGCTAATGGATGCCCTCAAAAACTTATATGAATATAATTGATATTTGTTTAAAGGAAAAATGGAGTTTATATAATATGTTTGAAAGCATGATACTATTATATATATTAGAAAACCAAACACAGAAAGAAACCTTGAACTAAAATACATAACTATAAGAGGGAAAATGGTAATTTTGTTATAAAATGAAGAGAGGGTATAGGAATCAACCAATGGTAGGCGTGAAATCTCCTCCCTTCCACTTGAATCAACTCCAAACACTCCAAACGCTGCGATGCCCGTCGAAATCACGTTTCTGATAATGAAAATGGGCTCGGGACTGTGTATTTTTTTTTATTTATAATTTTCATATCGCGTGCGCGTTTTAGAACTACAAAATGCGTGCGCGTTTTGTAGTTATATAACGCGTACGCGTTTTGTAGTTCTATAACGCGTGCGCGATGTGTCTTCCTATCCTACATGTTTGATGACATGTCAGGCTGGGGATGAACCATACCAAGTGCTATGTCAGGCTCGGGTTGATGTATTTTTTGGTAGCATGATGTTGTTTTTGAAAACTAGAATTGCATCTTAAAGGTCCATCATCTTCTTGCACTGACCCGTTTACCAATGCAAATGCTACTCCTCATCACTATCACTATAATCCATACTATATATGTATTTGACCATTTGTTTATAATGTGTGGCCAAGTAATTTCTTGTTTTTAGCATATGCCTTGATATGTAGCACCAAAGAAGACAACCGATTAACAATTATATGGACCCAATCCAACAATCCAGTCAAAGGGATGGTTGTAGGTGAAACTCCCAATGTTTAATAGAGATCAATCAAGGAGAATGGGAGTATCATTTCTAATTCCCATAGTGGACACAATCAATAATCAAACTGGAGGGAATAAGAAATAATAGAATGTTGTACATAGTACTAATTTCCAATTGTAAGCTTGCTAAAGTTGGTAAATGCCTCAGTTATAAGTATGGAGCAATACTAGAATGGATCAGTTGACATGCCATTGGTCAAGAAAATATTATTAATAACATTATGGGTGAATTACACAATACACAAACTACTACTTTATGCAAGGGATTAAGAAACCCACAATTATAGTGCCTAATTAATTAAACAAACATTGCAACAAGGTTGATTTCACGACCACAAGCATTTAACAAATCCTACAATATGATTACTTTGAAAAACCTCGATGGAAAAACCAACGTCTAATGGCTTATATTCATGCTCAACGATTATTACAAACTAGAAGTATGTGACTCTTTGTATATTCTTACTGATTTCAATGGTATTTTTAAATTAGCTTGGTTCAGAGAAAATTTTTATTTCTTGTGGATATAATTAGATTAGTATTGACCTTATGATCCTTGAGAAGATTGTTTCATTCCAAATATCTATTATTATATTATTTTATCCTTCTTCCCAAGCTGTTTTTTTTCATTTAAACAGTTTTTTATTGTTTAATATTTTTTTATTTTATATATTAAAAATTAATTTTAAATTTAAATTTTCAGCAACTCAATCAAGGTTAGTTTTATTTTAAGAACTGAGACCCTGGAATGAACCACAAAATCTGAGCCCCCACGTAGAAGCATTTACACCACTCCACTCGGAGAACAACTAAATCAAGGCTAAATCAACATTTTTGGGTAAGAAACTGCTATAAATTGACCATAACCCCTCACTAACTCCCCATCATCCTTGGGAAATGCCAAGGAAGGTACCTCCTTATCTGTTAAAATTTCTAATACAAGATCTCAGATATGTTCTCTAATAATATTTAAGCCCATAAATAATTTATTGTTGTAGGTTATTTTTGAATTATTAAATAGGAGTACACTAATATTTGGACCAATAAAAATGTAATGGAATAAACATGAAATCAATCATATTTAACACATGTTTACCATGGAAAACCCCAATGGAGGGAAAACCAACAACTATGATTTTTCTGAAGATAAAATATTGGCTTGTGTCTTGGGATAATGTTCCACTAAGGAATAATACAAAACAACAAATATCCTATCCTATCACACCTGAAGATATGTCCTTTGATATTTCTATATGCTATTCTTCTCTGCTACCCCTTGATTCTTTCCTTGAACTTGGAGATCCTTGGACTCAAACACCATTTTTTGCTTCTTTAGGTTGATGATTGCCAAGATGTCAAACACCCAATTGATCCCTAGTAGTGTCGGATAGGGATCAGTGTTGGATGAAGGTCCTTCTCCAGCCAATCAATGCAATATCAGTCACTTTATGTGTGTATATTGTGTCTCCTCCTCTCACTTTGTATTCCTTTTATAATATTGAGTTTTCCTTAAATCCTAAACCCTAGATAGTATCGAAAGCGATTGATGGTTGATATTAGATCTCACCTTCACCTTATGATATGATGACTAGGATTTAATTAACTCACTAATGCTAGATTCTTAGGAATTTGACTTAAATTAAACTCCATTAATTACAAAAGGGCATTAAATTGAATCTCCTAAGTCTGAGAGGTATTAGTGATGAATTCCACTTGTTAGACACAAAAGTCTAGTGGAAGCACATACCTGATGCTACAAACATCAACTCTCTCTCCTAGCAAGAAATGTAATTATTGAAGAGCCACCTGGACCTAGTTCTCCCTTTGAGACCGATGATAAATCCTTCTTGAACTTCTCAACAAACTCCTTTACTTAAGCTTATGTGAATGTTGCTACTTGATGATAATTACTCTTCCCTTTCTTTCATTCTGGACACTATGAATCATACTGGCCACACTTATGGCATGCAAAACACTCGAATTTTCTCATGTATTTATTCTTCTTCCCCACTTGTGAAGTTGAGTCTCCATCTGTATTTACCTTGCTCTTCTTTGCTTGACTATCAAGAGAAATGGTTTCCTCATCATCACCCTTATGTTGGCTTCCATATAAATATTCTTCTTGAATATCATCTTGGATGAAATCATCCCACAACCTCTACCACTTAGGAATACTTTCTTGTGCAATGATCCCTTTGATAAAGGGCGCCCATGGTTTGGTTAAGCTATTCATATCTATCCTCACCAACATTAGATTTTCCATTGTCTCCCCAGCTGCTTCCATCTTATAAAAAACTTGTGTGGTCTTGGTGAGATAAGAAGTTACTATATCCGAGGTGGACATCTTGGTGCTCCTTAGTTCCTCCCTTAGCATCATCCTTTTGTTCTAGTTGTCATCCTGATACAACTTTGTTGGAGCCTCTCATGTTTCTGAGGTTACTTTCTTCTTAGATATGTGAGGGTTCAAATGATCATTCACAACATATAAAATTATCCTCCCATCTTTCTCGACCTTGAAATTATGAGTGGATAGGTCCTTTGGATTCGTTGGCAGGGTCAATGTTGTGTTGGAAAACTCCAACAACCCATTCTACACGAGAACCAATGTGACCCTCACCATGCAAGGACTATAGTTGGATGCACCTTGTAACCTATCGTCATATCACAAACTAGCTATGACCATCTCCAAATCATAAATCATGCGGAAACTACAAAATCTTGAAAAAACTTATGCTCAAACTCTACTTCCTGCTGCTCGAACTTGTTTCCCATGCCTTATACGGTCAAACTAAAGCTTGTCCAGGGATAGTCAAGATTTTTTCTCATTGCTTTGTTACTTTTTGGTGTTGCTAAAAAAATTTAGATTTCCTGACATCTCTACTATGGAAGCTTGTAGCTACCTCCTTTACACTTTGCAGTTGCTGCTACTTCCACCTTTACTCCTTAATTGATTACCAGCCCTATGTTGCCAGGAAACGTGGGTACGGGGACGGGTATGGGTACAACACTTTTTGAAACAGGGTACTTCGGTACGTCGGGGGTACTATATATATATATATATATATTAAAAATAAAACTGAAACATGTCACAGTCACATGACTCACATAATACATCATGATCCAATGATCCATACATGCACATTACATATTCACTTTCAGATTTCGTCATTGATTCATTGAACAATGAAAATTTACAATTCACATTGAAAATTCAAAACATTCAAACATAAATTAAAATAAGTTATAATATATTAATGACAAATGTATGTCCATGACTCCTTGAGTCCTTTCAACATTGTCAAACTACATTCAAAATTTGCCTAATGGCATTTTTCAGTCATGAAATAGAAAGATCAAAATAGTGAAACTGAACAATGAACAAAATAGTAAATTTGGCTTCTTCAAGCCATGTCAACAACAACTATATGACTAGTCTACAATAATTTTGTAGTATGATTAGGAGGTAAGACAATTGCACTAAAAGAATGCTAAGTCAGTCCTCTCTATGTTGAATCATTTGTAGCTACTTCATTTCTAAAAGAATCTTCAAAAACCTTAAAATAGCTATCATATTTTTTTATTCAAAGTAATTTAATATGCTCTATGGCGAAACTTCTGATTTATTGTAAAATTGCATCTCTAAAAATCTGAAGGAACATAGTCATTTTCACAATAGAAAATGTACTATTAATCACTAGAAGCATTAAGTCAATTTGTATATATCCACGTCAATATTGTCAATGCTCGCTGACAGTATATAGTCATGGGTCTTCGTGTGGATAAGAAGTTCAAGATTTTCATGTGGTAAAATCTTCACTCTTATATTGTGCTTACATACTTCCATTGGGCGCATTGGGAAGAATAAAGCTACTACAGGATTTGTTATACCAGAGTCTACTTCTTCATCCATTGATTGTTAGTCCCAGCACATTCTAAGGCTGCTATAGTACTTTCATAACTATGTATTGTGAGTCAAATAACTCTCATTTCCAGATCTGAATATTTAAGTAAAAGATGAAGTTTTCCCAATAGTCATCTACAACACATTTCAAATCTCAGCCATTATAAGATTTTCTCACTGCTATCACATTGTATGGCCACATTACTTGGGTATCTCAACGTTCATTTCCAGATCTGTCAACGGGCTGCTACAGGCATGTAAAAAGCACCTTCTTACTATGTTTTTGGGTGTCTATTTATTAGCCATTTAAATCATTGTTAATGTTATTTCCTTGCTATAATTTATGACAATGTTATGTGAAGAATTGCCATTAAAATCTATGTTCAAGCAGTGATACATTATTCAAACAAAAATTCAAATCAAAACAGCAGTGAGGCATTATCCGTGTTGAGTTAAAAAGCTCCTACAACCTTTCCATGTAAATCTTGGGGTTGAAAATTCCCACCAATCCTATCATAGCTCCTACATATTTGTTTGAAGAAGGATAACTAGACTTCAAATGTGGGAACAAATTGTATTAGTTTGGTTTAGTTTTATATATGGCTGTACCATAGCCTACCCAAAATCAACCCCTGGGTACCGGTACCCATGCAACACAAGATTACCCTACTTCATTTCTTCTTTATCACCATCTAGCCTCTTTTTTTTTTTCTTCATCTTGTGTCTGCTCTTGATTCTCACATACATCATGTCGTTTTCTTCTCTAGTCTTTTAAATATGCCCCCCGCCATAGAATACACCACTCCACTCGGGTAGCAAGCAACTAAATCAAGGTTAAATCAACATTTTTGGATAACAACTGCTGTAAGTTGTAAAATTTAAAATTTGAACTACAGCCGCGTCGTTCAATTGAGTCGCTGACATTTCAACAACACGTACAAATGGACATCTCCAAACATAACTTATTCACTGTAGAGGAGTTGAGTGAGAAAGCCAAAGAGCCCTAACAGCAAATAAGATTACATTCATTAGGAGGTTTCAGCCTGCCAGTAACTCAACTCCGCTTCAACAGGGACTGAGCTAATGGGTTCTAAGGGCGATGATGGGCACACCAGTGGACCGTGTGAGGATGAGAACAACGATAGACCTATGCTATCTTTAAACCTGAGCAACTTAGCTACATCACATGAACCGTTATTGCCTCCAATGCTGGCAGAGCATGAGGACAGAAAGACGTTGGTCCTGGACATGGACGAGACATTAATCCATGCTTCCTTTGTCCCAATACCCCATTACGACTTTGTAGTAAAAGTCCCCGCAATAAACACCCAGCTTAATGAATGCGTTGATGTTGATGTGTATGTTGTGAAGAGGCCCGGCGTGGACGAATTCCTGGAGGAGGCTGCGAAGCTCTTCGAGGTGGTGGTGTTCACCGCCGCCGATCGGCTGTACGCGGACCTCGTACTCGACCAGCTTGACGTGAAGGGCACGTTGATAACCCACCGCCTTTTCAACCCACAGTGCACCCAGATTGTGGTGCTTTTGACGGATGGTCGAAAAGAGAGCGCGGAGACGAAGGATCTGAGGCGTCTGGGTCGGGAGTTGAGCAAAACAATAATTGTTGACAACAGCCATGTGGCATACGCTATGCAGCCCGAGAACGCGTTGCCTATACATTCCTTCTACGGAGATCAACCCCACGACCGTCAGCTCAGCCGGGTCATGTCCGTTCTCCGCACTATTCTTCTGCGGAGTGACGAGGACGTTAGGCAAGTTATCCAGGAATTTTATCCAATGGAGGATTAAAGTAAAGAGCATACTTCATGAGTAGATGAGGATGACAATGAATTTAACTTAACCTGTGTGTCACAGTATTAATAATGGAAAATTTGTAAAATAATATTTAAAATGTTTATGTTATTACTTTTAGATTTAAAACAAAATTTAATGTAAGTTTTGATTTTAAAATTTAATAAAGTTTAGAAACCAGACATATGTCTCCTCAAACAAAAGGATAACTCTTCTTTTCAAACTCTTAAAGGTCACTTGCAGGAGCCCTTTAGGGACATAAATATGGAATCCTAATAGGTACACTTAAATATGTGCCTATTAAACATATTTCTTAACTATTAGAACATGGAAAAGGCCTCCTTTTTGACATAATTTGATTGTAATTTAAATAATTTTGATAATATTTACTCATCATTCTTTACAAGTAGTTAAATATTTATATAATTTTTTTATCTTTTTAATTGGAATTTGGTTAATTTAACCCATAAAACCTAGTTAAATTTTTCATTTTCATCTTCATTTTTAATTGGAATTCGGTGAATTTAACCCATAAAATTTATAATTTTTGTTGTTCATTGAGCAGGAGAAAATGAAATCACGTGACACCAAAACCACCAACACCTACACTCTGTAAAATCTACCAATGTTTTTGAGCATTTTGAAAATTCTGTAAAGATTGAAACTATTAAAAACCAACCAGAAAAAGGGAAAATCATCCCATGTTTAGATAACTCTGGTAATACAAAATACCCTGACAACTCACCAACTGTATGTTGCAAGTGCGTTGTCCAAATCCATAGTGCACCTAGCCACCTCGAAAAGATCAAGGAACAAGGAACGCAAATATTGTTGGAGTGCGTGAATGCCTGTAGATCGACTCGACTCGACAAATATTGTTCGAGTGCATGAACTCCTGTAGCACTGGGGCATCTATCGTAACTAGGAGCATCGATGTAGTTAATTTAGGTAAACACATAATTGAATTTGAAAATAAATATCTTTACTTGCGAGATAGTGTAATCGGTGTGCTTAGATTTGTTTTAAGCACGGGTGTGTATAATTGCTTTATACGCATTGATCTGTATACGTGGTTAATATGAATTAGTGTGTATTAGTGGTTAATACGCAACGATGCGCTCATATAAAGTGACCGTGTGGTAAAAACAACTGTTTTCTTATGGTGCACACGATGTGACTAATCGTACCAGTGCGATTATTGTGTTTAAAATCACAAAGGTGTATAATGGGGCGCACAATATTCATTATGCAGCAGAGCAATAAATGTTGTGGCGGCTGCAGTGTGGATCATTGGATCTCAAACAGATTGAGATCCAACATCTCACACTGCAGTAGCCACAGCATTTATTGCTCTGCTGCATGTAAAATATTTTTTGCCATATAATCGATACACAAACACCTATACATCATTGAAATTATGAAAAATACAATGATGTTTATCTTTAAATGCATTGGTACGAGGTACAATGTATAACACCTGTGCGTTGTGTTAGAAAATGCATTGGTGCGCTTTGTTTCAAAAAAAAGCACTGATAAAATAACTTCCACTAAAACATCTGACCACTGATTTTTTCCTATTATAACTTTTATTCGTTACAACCTTCGTTAAAACATCCTCTGCCATTGGTGGAGGTCGTAGTAGAGGTTTTATTTATTTATTTTTCCTATCTTGTAACACTAAAATACCCCTCTACGATCATTGGTACACTGGTACAGGGGATTTTCCTTGTAGTAAATAAAAAAACAATTTAGGCATCATACATGTGCATTTATGGACCTCCTACCACCGTAAAACAAAACCGAAGTCAATAATTACTTCCTGTGATTTTCTTTAACATTTCAATATACGGGGAAGGAATTCTATTGCTAGTTGATGTGAAGGAGGCTTGCCATCAATAGTTCATGTTATAACTTCATTGTCCCATGGTTTATTGTAAAACAATTTCTTTTGTTGTAATCATTTTTCTTTCTTTCTTTTGTATTTACATTGTTTCAATTATAAGAGGGAGGTATATATCTATCTAGAGAGAGAGAGAGATTGACAAATACGAAGCTTCGGTTTTAATGCTCATCCCTTGCTACAACACAAAGAATTATTTAACTATTTTAATACCAAAACATCCATTATACATGTGTGGGATTGGTTTATCTCTAAACTCTAGATGATTTGCAAGTGGATTTCAACGATTTTTCTGATAAAATACGATGATAATTGTTGAGATGGTAGTTTTGGGTTGATGGAATTGCATAATCAAGGTTCCCCTAGGGTAATCGAGTTCTTTGAATCCATTCCTACAGTCAAAATTGTAATTTCAGCAACCCAATTCGCAATTTTAACGATTTCCCAATCGCTTGATTCTGACAAAAGCCAATATAAAAAGTGCAAATCATCAAAGTTTATCTCATTAGCTTTGATTCAATATAAATAAAAAATTAATGTTTTTTTCTTCTGAAAAATAAACTTGTGGAATTGGGCAAATGATTCTTAACCATTTAGATACCAAAACATCCAAAACTTGCGCGTGGAGTTTGTAAAAGGACATAGTTGTGCGATTAATCACATGGTACCTCCATTCATGATTTTGGGTGTGTAATTGTAATTGATATTTACAAAAAATTTATAGTGATAGAATGTAAATATTAATGATAGGGAATGGTGAAATCGAATCACCAATCTTCTGCATTTTATAATGCATATGCTCTACCATTCAGCTAGCACCCTACAACTACTTATACAACAAGAATATTTGTATTTTTTAGTGTTTTTTTAAAGCAATGTGAACAAGAAGCATATTTCAGTCATTCATTTGTAGCTCTCATTGAGATTGCATTTATAATACTCATTCATCTCAAAATCAATAAATATTTTCATATTTTCTATATACGAATTGAGAAAAAAGAAATGGTCAATCAAATTAACAAAATAGCTTGACAATTATGTAAAAGGATTAACAAAATAAAATTGAACTAGAATAGACAATGTGCTACAACAACATCACATGAATACTTGAAACAATAGCACAAGGGATACTATTGCCATCAAGTCAAATTCTTCCACAGTCAAGTACACTGCAGGTCACACGAGTGAATAAAGTGAGGACATGGCATAAAATAAACACCTCGTTCACAGCAACTTCTCAGCATTAACAATAAGGACGAGAAGTCATTTCCGAGGATCTCAAAATGAAAGAGAGAGGAGAAAATAGATGCCCACCTTGGGTATCATGCCATTTCCATCTACTGGTATTTTTACTTACAAGATATAATGAAAGAGAGAGGCGAAAATAGATGCCCACCTTGGGTATCATGCCATTTCCATCTATTGGTATTTTTACTTACAAGATATATATACAAATAGATATCTTATAAATTTTATATTAGATATCTTATAATTGCAATTACTATTGGAGTATCATTGGATCATGCCATTTCCATCTACTAGTCTTTTTACTTACAATATATCTGGGATAATTTTAGGGGCGAATTTTAGTCGAGTGGGCTATTTTTCCATGTTTTTCTCCCAAAAAAGAGATTTGCCATAATGCAATTTTTGAAGCCCTGTTTCGCCTAATTTTGATGGGGGAAAATATTTTTTGAAAAATATCACCAATCATTTTATAGTTGGCATTTTAAGAATTGGTAATATTCGCCAACATTTATACACTTTTAAATAAGTATGGTTCCTTAAAATCATCCCTGCAATATATATATATAGATATCTTATAATTGTATTAGATATCTTATAATTGCATTTATTGTTGGAGTATCATTGGATCATTTAGCTAAGGGCTCTAGCTTTACATGTTCATTGGATATTTTATCTGAGAACTCTAACTTACATTCTCACTCTCAAAGACATCTAGTGTTTAAGTTTTTTCATACACTTGAACAGTATTTTCCAAAGCCACACGTTAGTGTATATGGCCATTGCGTGTGTATGTGGCCAATCGCATGAACAATTATTAAAAAGAAAAGTATAATAGGCACAACCCACCACACAAAAACATAACAAAAATACAAAAATAAACTTACAGTTCAATGTTTCATTGTAATATCCTAAATTTTTGACCTAACACTAATGGGCTTAAGTCCCATTGCATCTAATGTTGTTTTGATATTTATATTTTGTATATTGGGCATAAGACCCCACTGCACATGAGTATGGTGACTTGTTAGATATATTGGGCATAATCCACTGCATATGTTTTACTTAGCAGGTATGCAATTATATATGTTGGGCATGGGCGTATTTTCGTAGGATGATATACTGACTATATTATGTGATTTACCTCAAAATACACATATTGAGATGATTATTGTTATAGAATGTGCAGAAGACTGATTGCATGATTGAGTTCTATAAATGTGTTGGGCGTGGACCTTGAAGGACATGATTGATGAGATTTTGTGTAGAGCGTGAGTTCTAGAGCACATGAGCGATTTGATGTTTGTGTTGAGCACGAGCTCTAGAGCACATGAGTATTTTGATTTTTGTGTTGAGAGCCAGCTTTGGAGCACATGAGTTATGAAATGTTTGTGTTGAGCATAAGCCCCGAAGCACATGAAAAATAAGAATTAGAAGTGCTGGGCATAAGCCCCGGAGCATTCCAAATTGATGTTGAGGATAAGCTCTAGAACATTGGATCCTTGTCCATTTGTAATGTCCCCAAAAATTGAGGATAAGCTCGAGAACATCGGATCCTTGGCCATTTGTAAGCTCTAGAACATCGGATCCTCTTCTTGCTCCTCTTTCTCCTCTTACTCCAAGAGACTTGTAAAACAAATTATGTATTTCGTTTTGCAGGTCTCTTGGAGCAAGAAGAGGATTGAAGGGATGCTTAGATCAACCTTCATTTTTCAAGGTATGAACCATTCTAATATCTGAATCTTGTTTATATTTGCTTGTAGAACCATATGCATCTCTCTTTTAACCCCAGTATGTTGATGGCCTCTTAAACCCTATGCATAGGAAACTTTCCTTTACAACAGAACTAGCGACTCCACTGGGGAGAGCATTGTCTGTTTGGGGTTTCTTTGTCTTTCTTCAAGTATTTTGCATTGGTTTCAGGTCCTTCTTGCCACTTAGGAATGCCTTCTCTGTCTGGTAGAGCACTTCCCCTATACTATATATTGATGGCATCATCATCAAGGCTCCAAAATACTATATATTGATGGAATCACTATGTTTGCATACCCTTGACCATAAGTCAAATATAAGAGTAAATACAAATCTCTTCAGGTCAGGAGCCAGATCTTAGTGGTTTTGTGAATAAATCAACCAATCACCCAAGGTAAAACCAACAATTCTTCTCTCGCCCTGTTGCCACCACCTGGACAAGAAAGGGCATATACCAGCTTCAATCGCATTTCCTTGTTAGCATTTTTTTTCATGATGTCAACATTTATTTACTAAATCCCTAATCATCAACAAATTAAATAAAACCATGTTCTTCAACAACTGCCTAAAGCATTCCCAAACTAGGAACTAGCACATGCCAACAAGATGACACATAATAAACAAAAATACTCTTCGACCTTATTTATTTATAAGAAAATACTTATTGCATAATCCTCCCTTGCCCATGACGGAGGGATTTGGGAACTTACTTCCCCTTTCCCATGACTTGAAGAGAGTTGGGGAACTTTCTTCCTTGACTTCCCTTTTGCAGCCACAACTCTTCAATGATCAAGAAGATTTTCTACAACAATGCTAAGACAATAAAAGCTTAATAAACTCTAGAAACCCTCTATTTATCTCATGTCCAATAGAGGTGGGAAATGAATGCTCAATAAGTTCCATTTACATTAAATAAATCATTTCCCATTTTAACCCACTATTTTTCCTTTTATCCCTAACGAACACATTTGTGACCATATTCTTAAGACAAAACTCCTTGGTTGTCTTTACACACAACTAGGACCCAACACACTCATTTTGGTCCCCAAAAGATTTACCTTGAAGACAAAAAAATGCAATTTAGCTTCTCTTGTTTTTTCCTCTACATCATGTTGTTTTATTCTCTAGTACACTCTTTATCCCTAGGAGCCTTGTATTTCACATCTTTATTTCAATACATTGTGTGGGAGGTGACTATTTTTAATTACAAAAATTTCTTCCATGACTAGGATTTAAAGAAACAAGAATATTCATAGTCTTGTATCCTAAATTCATGGAAAATATTAACTGTGATAACTTTCTTCCAACAACTAGGGAGATACTAAGTGTTATTCATGTAATGAGAGATCATTCGTAAACAATATACCATGTTAGATTGATTACCATGTAGTATAGGATGGTCGTTGATTTTATGCCTTCTAACGTTCAAATTTGAAGAGTTCTGGCCTGTCCCATAAGTGTTAAGTTAAATTTTCCCTTAAAATAAAATTAAAATCATATTCTTACTAGTCCAATTAAAAAAAATGTAATTTATAGCAACATTTCATTGGAATGACAACTTTTTAAATTGCCCATCAATATTAATTTCAATTTACAAACCCTTGGACTATGGAGAATTCATATTCGGAGTAAGAATACATTCTTTTCGGTTCAAAATTCCTTTGGAATGGCGTATCACATTCAAACATCATGAAATATTAATCCCTACTTTAATTTTTATGATAAAATGTAAATAATATAAATAAAAGAGGAATTTATGAGAGTTTAATGATGTAATTGAGAATATAACATTTGTTAGCACCATTTGTGACTTGAATAGGTATACATGCACTCCACACATTCCTTTAATAGATTAATTCCCTACATGCACAAATACAACATCTAGAAAATAGTTTATCCAAGTTGCCAAGGGGATATATTGAGAAGAAATAAAAAATGATATTTTTCATAACTCATTTTACTCAATTTTAATTGAAGAAAGCATTGATCGAACTATAGAGCACCATTTGATTATTTATATTACATATTTTACCAAATAAACAAAATGTCAATGTGTAACGAAATTCATATGCTTGATTCAAATAAAATATAGAGCAATTCAATCTATGTATGATGGAGTGAGAATTTTCTAACCGAGATGGATCTATCTTTGATGAAGTTAGTTGGATATGGCTCTGGTAGGACATCTTCCCTGAGAGGTAATCTTGAAGGTTTATATTCTAATATATGTCGACGTTCTCCTCATTTATTAGATATATCCATTGCATAACTCATACAAAATAAGTAGAAGTAAAATATATTTCATCTCAATTTCCATAATTGCAATATATTGATAAATTTGCAAACAAAGTTTATTAATTGCCTCAGAAATATCCTAAAATACATGGAGAACTGAAAGAGATAATGGAATCATTTCAAATCACTAATTTATAGGTTTTACAAACTCATTAAATTAGGTGGCTTTGTTTGAGGAAAGGTCATGGAAAGAATTATCAAACTCATTCCTGCTTTGTTAAAATATTGGGAGTTAGGGGGGAGAAAAATATATATGAGTTGACAATAATATTTCAAGTGAGAATTTGAATCCATTTTCTTGCAGATGTTCTAATTGAATTAAATAAGATGAATCAAAATTGCCAAGAGGATCATGTTGATATTACCTCTATTAACACTACTTTAGATGTTAATATTAACATACTCTGTAAACGGTTTTGGGAGACATATTTGGTGTAGGTGCAATGCACATATCCTTTTTCTTATATAGAACACAATGAGGAGTCACTCTTGAGTTTGTAGATATCACATGTATGGTACATTTACATCCATTGAGATTTGAAATTTTACCATATATACAAAGTTCAGGGACAACTGATGATTGCATTCTTTTATGAAAACATTTTGTGATGAAGGTGATTGGATCTTTATATATTAGTTTCATAGATCAATCTATATTTAACACTGCTGAGTTTTTTAGTCCTCAGAATTATTATGAAGAAATGGATGATAAATATTTTTAAATGGAAAGACGGTTTAAATGTTTTTTGTGAAAACTTTAGTGTATGGTACTCATGTATTGTAGATACTGTTGAATGTTTTAGTGAAACTCGTGAATTTATTTGTAATATTTATAAATCATACACTAAAAAGAATATGTTTGGAGCATGTGATATTTGTGGAGATGAACCTAAATGGTTTCAAGGTTATCCCTATTTGGTGTGATAATGGAAAACTATCCCTACAATTCCAACAATTACAAGAGTGCATGAAAGAGGAATCTCAAAATTTAATATCATAAAAATGATCATAGATCAAAACTTTCATCGAAGACAATGGATATGTTAATGTTTTTCTCTCTTAGTGCACCTCATGCTCTAAATGAGGTAGATTGGAATGTTATTTATGATGTATGGAAATAAATGAAAAATAGAAATTCTCTTCCATTTGGTAAATAAATTGATGTTTTTAGTGATGTAAGTTGAAGTAATACTTTTAAATAATATTAATTGAATCCAAGAAAAACAAGTTCTATTATTATTTTTGCCAGAATTTTAAGTAAAATAATAATAATTTTGTGGACCTTGCTAATTTAAAAGAAAATTTTATATATCATAGATTTAATTGAAGAATGATCATTTTTCATGTAGTGGATGTTCACTTTAAGATTGTAAAAATTTGGATTGGGAATTTGTGTTTTTATTTTCTTTTAAGTACAATTATACTTGTCAATTGAAGTACACTTAATTATATGCCCCTTCATCTTTAAAGGGCTCAAAGAGTATATTCCCTTCAAATTGAAATTAAGGCCCGCCTTTCAAATTCGATAATTGATTGCATTGTTAACATCTATTCCCGTAGGTGCTATTATTTAACCATTAAAGGTTGGTTATTTCAAATAATGTGAGGTTGGTTGTTTCAATTAGCCATTCAGGATGACTATTTAGATAACCTTAGTCGTTTCAAATAACACTATGAGATAAAGGAGCACATTATACAACCTTATGAGAACTCTATACTCCCAATAAGAACTCTAACCCTACAATTCCATTTTTTGTGTCAGAAACACCAAAATCAACTTTCAAATCGAAAAATGTTGCTACCAATAGCACTAGGGAAAATTTTAAGGATCCATACTTATTTAAAAATGTATAAAACTTGGTGAATCTTACCAATTATTAAAATGTCAATGATAAAATGTTTAGTGATATTTCTCTAAAAATAATTCAATTTCTAAGGATTTAATATGCTTTAGGTAAAAAGGGGCTTCAAAAAATACAAATTGACTAAATTGTTTTTTGGAAAAAATCATGGAAAAATAACTTATGAAATAAATTATGCCCCTAAAATTTTACTTGAATGGCACTATTTTTCGTTTCAATGTTAAAAATACAACCATTACCTTAAATCACTATATTGTTGCTAACAATAGCCTTAGAACCAACCCTTGAATATAAAACTAATGCTACTAGCTGTTATAGCTAAAAATGATTGTGATGTCCTCGAACCTTGAGATAAGCCCAAAGGTGCTAAATTAAGACTAACTAAGGTTTAAGAACAATGGATATAGATAAATTACTATTTATGTGACTAACCATTCACCCAAATAAATTAAATTCTAGAGATTCAATTATAACTAAACTTTGTGACACTTAATTATTTAATTACGCCACTTAATTAAATAATTAATTGTGACATTTGATCAATAATTTCCAAAGTGCAATATAAAGGTAAAAATTGAAACAAGAAAATCAATACTACATGCTAAACATCATATTCCTTGTGAATAACTAATTTATGTATTTTGGGTTTGTTTGATAGCATAGTTTATAAATAACCAAGTATTGATGTCATTGATTATTTGAAAATTAATCTACTTTTTCGGTGTTATTATGTGTGTGATTTTAGTGACCATAAAAAGTAAGGAAAACCACATATCATGGAGAATACATAGGCTGCAATCTACAGCCACACCGAAACCATAGCAAACAAGAACACCGGCTGCAACTACAACCCTCAAAATTGGCTCTCGATGACTGTCCCCTATAGTCATCTCTCACTAATAAAAATCAGATCGTATGGATGCCACCCTCCAGCCATCGATTAATTTTACATATAGAATCCTCTCTCATCCTCAGGTCTTCAACTAAGAACAATTATGCAACCAAATGATTTACAATAAAATGACAGGTGCATTCATCTTGGCACCGAAAAGCTATTTGACCAAAACAAGCATATCTTGGTCATCCGGAAAGCTTTTTCAATGAAACAAAATGTGTTATTTACTGGAAATGTTGCTCCGGATGCAATGAAATAGGTCTCAAAACCCAAAAATGATAATGTATGGTCGAATTATATCATTTGGTTGCGCCCCTTTCAATAAAATAGAGCCAAAATTACAATTTCTGGTTATGAAGAAGAAGAATAGAAAGAAGGTAACAAGAATAGAAACTAAATTCCATGAGATTCATCCTTCCTCCATGTAGATCTTGACATTCAATACATTAACACTAAAACAACCAATCAACCATCATTGCACATCTACCAAATAAAATAATGTAATGAAAACACAACATAAGAGAAATACTTATCTCAAAATATAAAAAAATAGCTGCAGTAGGAGAACTTTCCTCCTAGCTGTAGACACCACCAAGCCTTCCTCGCGTGAACAGGTCACCCCTAAGATGATACCATGTATCCATGGGTATATTCTCTCTTAGTCTCACTACTCTCGAAACTACCTCTTTTGAGAGACACAATGCTTCCCACTACTACTTTCTTGTCCATCTCCATTGCTTATGGGATGGCACCTAGCTCGCCATTCTCATTTCCTAGCTTCCTGTGTGAGAACCTGGACTAGAAGAGTGATATAATGGAAGCACAAGGAATAAATAGACTCCCTCTAAGTCTCAACACACTCTCAATAATATTAACCTTCCCAACACAGGTAGATAGCATAAATCACATGGTCTAAAGCTCAAGATTAACTTCAAAAAGGAGATGGCATATGGATTTATAGCATAAGGGGGACCATTCTAACCCAAATGGATTAAAAACAAAATCAGAGATAAGTAAGGTTTAAACTTTATCATGGATAATTAACTTGAATTAGTGGAGTGGTGGTTTAGTGAAAATATTCCCTTTCTTGAATTAACACCATGAGGAGGAGTTACCCAAAAACTAAGGAGTGGAGCCATGAAGAGAACATGGAGGCACAATAATGCACAAAGGGGGTTACAAAACATAAAGGAGGTCAAAATAGGTGAGAGAGGGCATCCAATGGGGTCATAAATATCATGGAAGCACAAAAATAGGTTCATCAATGCATGGTGTAAGAGTGGAAGCTATAAAATAGCTTACAGTGCTAAAAACTAGGAAAGGGCTCATGAATGACCATAAACACATAAATGTGAGGGAATATTTTCCCAAGGAGGGATCCCTATGCAATATGGGGCCACCAAGGTGTGCAAAATATGCAAAAATATCTCCATATTCCATAATTATTGAGAATAGGGTTTGTTGTACAAGGTTTGGGTGACGAACATTATTAATCTCACCAAGGTGCAAATATGAATTGGGATGGACAAAGTTAAGTCAATAATAAGTTATAAGGTTCTAGGAATGTCCCCACTCCCCCTCACTTTGTGGAATCCATGGTTCCCCATACTCTTTTAGTTTCCTTTGCTAATCCAGTTATTTATTTAATCAATCATTAAAAACATTCAAAGATAACATAGATTCTAGTAATAACATTAACATTAATAATAACACCAAAGTACAAGGTCATGTTATCAAACATTAATAATAATTCCTTAATTAAATTCATCTTTAAAGGGAGTAAAATTCCACAATCATATAAAATATCATAAGTCCATAATACAAGAGAACATAAGTCACATGAAGGATCACAAGTCCGGGTCTTAACAACTAGGGTATTGCATCTCCATCCCCCTTAAACAATGCATCGTCCTAGAGGCATATTACATACATGCCGTAAAATTTCAAAATAGATGAGGGTATGCTTCCCTCGTGGTATCCTCCAGCTCCCAAGTGGCATCTTCAGGACTGTAATAAGTCCATTGGACCTTTACTTGCCTGATTTCTCGATTCTGAAGCAACTTGACCTTGCTGCCCAAAATGGGAACAGGTTATATTGAAAAATCCCCTTCTGGTTCCACCTATATCATAATCCATTCAATCACATGATTAGTACCATTTTCATATATATATATATATATATCAATAAAGAAAATAAAAGCACTCTAATTACTTGGATCACATTCCAATCAATTACATGGTTAGTATCAGGTATATACTTTTTCAATAAAATCACATGAAACACATTATGTACTCTAATGCAAGCTAGTAGGGCCAACTCATAAGAGACAGGTCCTGTCTTAGCTAATACCTCAAAAGGTCCACAATATCTAGCAGCTAGCTTGGAGTAATTTCCCAAGTTTACGGAACTCTTCTTGGGTCTGACTTTCAAAAACACATGATCCCCAACTTGAAACTGTTTGGTGGTCCTATTATGATCTACATAAATTTTCTGCCTATCTTGAGCTACCTTTAGATTCTACTTTATATTAACCATTTGATCCTCCACATCCTTGAATAATTCTGGTCCAACAATGACTCTATCCGTTGGGTTATCGCAACTGATGGGAGTATTACACTTCCTTCCATACATGAACTCGAAAGGAATCATCTTCAAAGAGGAATGATATCCATTATTTTAAGCAAATTCCACCGTGTAAATAATATTCCCACTTATATGGCTGATCCATCACATACATCCTTCACATATCTTCAATTACTTGGTTAACTCTTTCTGTTTGTCCATCTGTCTGAGGGTGGTATGTTGTACTCATGTTTAGACTTGTGCCAAACCCTTAGAACAATCCTTTCCAAAAGTTATAAGTAAATTTTGATTCTCTGTCTAATACTATAGCCTTCATAATACCATGCAACCTGGCTACTTATTTCATGTAAATATTTGCAATGTTAGCTACTTTGTGAGTTTTCTTTACTGGAATGAAGTGTGTTTCCTTAGTCAACTTATCTACCACAACCGTGATCGCATCATTTTGCAATATTGTCTTAGGTAACTTGGTGATGAAATCCATCATCACTACATCCCATTTCCATTCTAGTATAGGCAAGGGTTGCAACAACCCCGCTGGATGTCGATGCTCATCTTTAACTTTTTGACATTCCATGCACCTAGCTATATATTCTACAACATCATTCTTCATCCCTGGCCAATAGTATTTTTTCCTTACTGCTGCTACTATTTTCTGATAACTTGAATGTCCGACATAAGGGACATCATGTGTTTCCTTCATAACCACCTTCCTTATATCTCCAACATCAGGCACATAAACTCTATCTCTGTGCATGAGTATCCCATTTTCTTTAAACTTATACTTATCAAATTTCTGTGGAATTTTCTGTTGTTTCAACCCTTCTTTCACCTGCTGATAAATTTCACCAGTAACACTGGCTTCAATGATCTTATCCTTCAAATATGATGTGCTAGCGCTGATAGCTGCTACATGCACCACATGCATCTTCCTACTAAGTGCATCGACTACTTTATTTTATTTACCTTTGATATGCTTGATGTCAAAGTCATATTCACATAATAACTGCATCCACCTCCTTTGTCTTTTATTCAAATTAGGCTGCTCAAACAAGTATTTTAACCCATCATGGTCTATTCTCAACTCAAACCTTTTACCCATTAGATAATGTCTCCACATCTTCAAAGCATGGATGATAGCTGCAAGCTCTAAGTCATGGGTGGCATAGTTCTGCTCATGTTCCTTCAACTTTCTAGATTCATAACTAATCACATGTCCATCCTGCATTAATACTCCACCAATGCCTTGCTTGCATGCATTCGTGCATACAACAAAGTTTCCTTCAGGGTCCATGACTTTTAGCACTGGTAAGAATTTCCTTAAGTTTTTGAAAATGATCTTCACACTTAGAAGTCCAATCAAACTTCACACCTTTCTTTTGCAAATATGTGATAGGATGAGCCAACTTCGAGAATCCTTTGATGAACCTTCTGTAGTATCCAGCTAACCCCATGAAGGATCTGACTTCTGATACATTCTTAGGTGTTGACCAATCCATAATGGCTGTCATATTCTTAGGATCTACTATAACACCTTCTTCAGATATGATATGCCCTAGGTAGTGGATTCTTCCTTGATAAAATGAACACTTGCTTAATTTGACATACAATTGATGTTCTCGAAGCACTTGCATTACTAGTCATAGATGTTATTCATGCTCTTCCTTTGTCTTGGAATAGATAAGGATTTCATCCAAGAATACAATCACAAACTTATCTAAGTACTTTCTAAAGACTCCATTCATTAAACATATGAATACTGCAGGTGCATTTGTTAAACCAAAAGGTAGTACTATGAACTCATAGTGTCCATACCTTGTTCTGAATGTTGTCTTACTGATATCCTCATTCTTAATTCTAATTTGGTGGTATCCCGACCTCAAATATATTTTTGAAAACACCTTAGCTCCTCTCAATTTATCAAACAAGTCATCAATTCTTGGTAAGGGGTACTTGTTTTTAACAGTTTCTTTGTTCAATTGTCTATAATCTATGCAAAGTATTAGAGTTCCATCTTTTTTATTCACAAAAACACATGGGCTCCCCAAGGTGAAACACTGGGTCTTATGTAACCTTTCTTTAGTAGCTCTTCTAACTACATTTGTAATTCCTTTAACTATGGAGTAATCATTCCATAAGGTGCTTTAGATGAAGGTACTGTTCCTAGCACCAAGTCGATAAAAAAATCAATGCAATCTAAAGGTAATAATTGAAACAAGAATATCATTAATACATGCTAAAAATCATATTTGTTTTGAATAACTAATTTATGTATTTTGGGTTTGTTTGATAGCATAGTTTATAAATAACCAAGTATTGATGTCATTGATTATTTGAAAATTAATCTACTTTTTCGGTGCCATTATGTGTGTGATGTTAGTGACCATAAAAATTAAGGAAAAAAACATATCATGGAGCATACATAGGATGAAATCTATAGCCACATCGAAACCATAGCAAACGAGAACACTAGCTGCAACTATAGCCCTGAAAATTGGCTTCCGATGATTGTCCCCTACAGTCATCTCTCACTAATAAAAATCAGATCGTATGGCTGCCACCATCCAGCCATTGATTACTCTTACATATAGAATCCTCTCTCATCCTCAGGTCTACAACTTAGAACAATTATGCAACCAAATGATTTACAATAAAATGACAGGTGCGTTCATCTCGGCACCGGAAAGCTATTAGACCAACACAAACATATCTTGGTCATACAAAAAGCTTTTTCAATGAAACTAAAGGTGTTATTTACTAGAAATGCTTCTCCGAACGCAATGGAACAGGTTTCACAACCCATAAATGAGCATAGATGGTCGAACCAGATCATATGGTTGCACCCCTCTCAATAAAATAGAGCCAAAATTACAATTTCTAGTTATGAAGAAGAATAATAGAAAGAATGTAACAAGAATAGAAACTAAATTCCATGAGATTCATCCTTCCTCCATGTAGATCCTGACATTCAATACATGAACACTCAAACAACCAATCAGCCATCAGTGCACATATACCAAATAAAATAATGTAATGAAAACACAACATAATAGGAATACTTATCTCAAAATATAAGAAACTAGCTGTAGCAGGACAACTTTCCTCCCAGCCGTAGACACCGTCAAGCCTTCCTCACTTCAACAGGTCATCCCTGAGCTAAGACCATGGATCCATGGGTAGCTTCTCTCTTAGTCTCACTACTCTCAAAACTACCTCTTTCAAGGGACACAATGCCTCCCAATACTACTTTCCTGTCTGTCTCCACTGCCTATGGGATGTGACCTAGCTCGCCATTCCCATTTCCTAGATTCTTGTGTGAGAACCTGGACTAGTAGAGTGATATAATGGAAGCAAAGGGAATAAATACACTCCCTCTAAATCTCAACACACTCTCAATAATATTAACCTTCCCAACACGGTTAGATAGCATAAATCACATGGTCTAAAGCTCAAGATTAACTTCAACAAGGAGATGGCATATGGATTTATAGCATAAGGAGGACCATTCTAACCCAAATGGATTAACCCAAATTGGAGATAATTAAGGTTTAAACTTCATCATGGATAATTAAATTGAATTAGTGGAGTGGAGGCTTAGTGAAAATATTCCCTTTCTCGAATTAGCACCATGAGGAGGAGTTACCCAAAAACTAAGGAGTGTAGCCATGAAGAGCACATGGAGGCACACTAATGCACAAAGGGGGTTACAAAACATAAAGGAGGTCGAAATAGGTGAGAATGGGAATCCAATGGGGTCATAAATATCATGGAAGCACAAAAATAGGATCATCAATGCATGGTGTAAGGGTGGAAGCTAGAAAATAGCTTACATTCCTAAAAACTAGGAAAGAGCTCATGAATGACCAAAAAGACTTAAATATGAGGAAATATTTTACCAAAGAGGGATCCCTATGCAATAAGATCTTACTAAGGTGTGCACAATATGAAAAAATATCTCCATAGTCCATAATTATTGAGAATAGGTTTCGTTGTACAAGGTTTGGGTGACGAGCATTATTAATCTCACCAAGGTGCAAATATGAATTGGGATTGAAAAATTTAAGTCAAAAATAAGTTATACGATGCTAGGAATGTCCCCATTCCCCCTCATTTTGTGGAATCCATGATCCCCCATACTCTTTTAGTTTCCTTTGCTGAGCCAGTTGTTTATTTAATCAATCGTTAACAACATTGAAAGATAATGAATATTCTAGTAATAACATTAACACTAATAATAACACCAAAGTACAAGGTCATGTTATCAAACAATAATAATAAGTCCTTAATTAAATTCATCATTAAAGGGAGCAAAATTCCACAATCATATAAAATATCATAAGTCCATAATGCAAGAGAACATAAGTCACATGAAGGATCATAAGTTTGGGGCTTAACAACTAGGGTATTACAATAATACATCTCTACCTATGACCACTTTCCCATGATTTCGTCGCATGTTGACACTTCCATGATGACACTTCATGAAAGTCACTAAAAAAACACCTAACTTGGACGACCCATATCTAGAGTTCTATAACTCCATTTGACATCCTCTATACACAGTTGGAAAGGTATTATAGTTATATAAAAAAAATTTGAAGACACCAAAGTCTGAAAATGCCCAAAAGTACCCTAAAAAGGAGATTTTTGATGCACATGCAAGTTGCCTTAAAGAAAGTTGTGTGTTGCACACGACATGTCTATATAATACTCACTTGTACCTGAAAACGCAACTATTTTCATTGTAAGTTGTGTGTCATACCAGAATATTTTCATTGCAACCCACATCCCATACGCAACTATTTGCATTGAAACCCGTGTGTATCCCTGAACATGCAACTGATGTCTCTGCAACCCACGTGTTCATGTCAAAAAAATACATTTTTCAAAATTCGAGTAGTTTGGGTGGTTATGCAACTGACTCCTTCAGTTGTAACTAATTTTTCTTTGACCCTATCTATTTAGAAGCATATAAATTAGAGGTAGGGAGGTCCATGAGAGAAGACTTGAATCTTTACATCGTTATGTTGAAGGAATTGGGACTCTCTTTTCCCACACCTTTTCCCTAGAAGCTTTCTCCTTGTGTTGCAGAGCTTGGAGGCTGAGTTCCTTGGAGAAGAGAAGCAACAGAACCAAATGAAGGTTTCATGAGGTTCCCAACTTGAAGAGAAGGTGTATTTGTACTTGTTTTCAAGATTAATAAATATGTGATGCCCTTCTTCTTCCCAAATCATTGTTCAATGTGTTATTGAATCTCTGTTTATGATCATATGATGACGTTAATTAGATTATTATTTCATGTTTCTTTGATTATAATTTTTTTATATGTGGTCATATTTGTTTGAGGAAGGTATAATTTGTTTTGCAGGTCTCTTGGAGAAAGAGGAGCGAGAGGAGAAAGAAGAGGATTGAAGGGCTGCTTGGATCAACCTTTGTTTGTCAAGGTATGAACCATTCTGAATCTTTTTTATATTTTCTTGAAGAACCATATGCATATCTCTTTTAACTCCAATACGTTGATGTCCTTTTAAACCCTATCCATAGGAAAATTTCCAATTCATCATGACCCCATTTGGCTTACCGAGCCTTGTCTCACTCGCACCCTTCAGCTCAAGAAAACGCCTTCAACACTCAACTGTGTATTGCCAATTTTTTCACCTACCATCAAACAAACGACTATGTCTAACTGTTAATATGTAGGAGGGTATTTGTTTACTTAAAAGAAAATAGGAACGTTGGAGGATTTGTATAACTTACCAGTTGTGCATGGAGCTCAAGAAAACGATGATGGCAAAGAACCAGAGCAGGAATCCTTTTAACACCACGAACAAGCTCAAAGTAAATGATGATGGCAAAGAACCCAATCAGTAAGCCTACTAACGTCATGATAACAAGAGTGTTCACTTTTTAAACATTGATCTTGAATAACGAGGGTTAAATCCTGAGTAATAATCGTTGTAGAAGACACAAGAAGGTCAAGGGCCTATCAACCCACTCTCCCTTTCCAAAAGTAAACAACAATTGAAACCAAGCGAGTTTTAAGTTAAGGCTTTGAATGTAAGTGATTAGGGCTTAACAAAAAAACCCTTCTTCAAACGAGCATTCCCCACGGGGATTCCACTACCATTGAAATACTTTTGGGTTTCGATATAGTTTTGAACCTACACATTTAACCCTGCAAATTATGTAAAATAATACTATTACTTTGGTTAAGAAATAAATAAATTATGGTATGCATGTTAAAGCTTACAACTAAGTTTATAGTTTATTATGTTATGCTTGTTGAGGTTATAGTTAGGTTGTAATTGTTATTTGTATGTATTGGTTATATGCCTAGGTTAGGTTTATTTTAATTGTATTTAGTATCTATCTGCTAAATAATAATTATTAATGAAAATTTTAGGACGTAGGAAAGTTTTAGGATTTACATAGTAAAAATTCATAATTATAAACCAATTGGAAATGTATTTGGGATTTTTATTTTACAAACACTCGAAAACATGGTTTATAATTATATAACATCATTTATATAATTTATTTGTTATAACCAATTATCACGCTTTCAACTCAAATTGTTACCTAGGTAGAGAAGTCTTTTCTATAGTCCTAGGAACTATTCCACATCGATACTCTAGACAATAAATAGAGTCTAAGGTTTTTCTTCCTAACTTACTCATTTAGTCTTCAGAGCTTTAATATCCTACATCGTAACCTGGAAGAAAGTTTTACCTGTGAATCCTGTACAAGCATCGAATCTTCGTTGGCTTTAAGAAAAGCTAAGTAAGCCTCGGGCTAATGTCAAGCCCCCTTCAATAAGAAAAGAAAACAACCATAAAAATTCATACACATTCTTACAAACAAACCAATGATCTGAAATCAATAATTTGAAACTCTTTAAATTTTGATAAACTTTTATTCAAGACTGAAAATCAATAAAGTTTGAGTAGGGTTGGTGACATGTGCCTTAAAGGTTAGTAACTAATTTTATATAGCCTTTTAGTTACAGTTAACCAAAGAGAATTTTACTCCTAAGTTTTCTCTTGATAACCTGTCTTGTAATCTACCTGTTAATTAAACTAAAGTTAGTTACTAAACTAGCATTCTAGCTAAGATTTAGCATTAATTGTCACCTAGAAAAATTTTAATTTTTTTGTGAATTTTAGGGATGTCACATGTGATCACCCTAGTAATGAAAAAATACAATTTCAACAATGAATTTGTACAATTTACTAAACTTTAACACTGCGGATGGATTCACATACCCCCTTTAAGTGGGTCTTTTTATCCATATAGAGTGTTAAAATTTGGTAAATTGTAACGTTGCAGATGGACTCATAGACACAAGTGATGTTAATTGTCAAAATTGTAAAACATGCTGGTCAAACTTGCGATTTTCCATTGTTGGATATTGTCAAATAATTTATTATAAATGAAAGAATAGGGGATTGTGATTTAAAGATGGGATTACTTATTTAAGTGAGGTTAATATAAGAGGTTAGTGGACTAGTTCCACTGGTTATGATGTGTAAAAATAACAACTACTTTTACAAAGAGGACTTATACCATCCTACAAATAAAGGGATCTTAATATGTATAGATCAATTTAGTGCTAGTGATCACAACATCCTAGTGAGACACAAAATTCATGATGATGCATCTAGCCTCTAGTTTCCTTTCATGCAATACTGACACTATGTTTCCCTTCATTCTATTAGATCATCCTTAAAATAATTCATAGATGGAAGTGATACATTCTTTCCATGTACAATCAAAATGAACTCAGTTCATAACTCAATCCTAGCATAACCATAGGTTTGTGGCTGACAAGAACATATTAACAATGCTACCATCCTATGTCCATTTTATAGCCATTTATTGATCATTAGAGATATATTAAAAAGATATAATAAACGCATAATAGTTTTATCCAATATAAAGTAGTTTACAATATATAACTTCACAAACACACCATATAACTACATTGATTATTCTTTTCTCATAAAAAAGAATATAGTTTTATACAATATAAAGTAGTTTACAATATATAACTTCACAAACACCCCCAATAAAACTACATTGATTATTGTTTTCAGCAGAACCATAAGTTTGTGGATGACAAGAACATATTAACCATGCTACCATCTCATGTCCATTTTGTATCCATTTATAGATCATTAAATATATATTAAAAACATATAATAAACCCATAACAACTTTATACAATATAAAATAGTTTACAATATATAACTTCACAAACACCCCAATATAACTACATTGAATATTCTTTTCTCATAAAAAATAATCTAATAAAATTATTTTCAATGTGGGCATCAAATCAAATCCAAAATATCAATTGTGCTTATCACTTCTACTATTGCCAATGCTTTGCGGGAAGAATGGCCAAAATAAAACCCAACACAAGAAGAAGAAGCCATTAAAATATTCATTGGGAAGAATAAAAATAAGGGTCGAATCTTAGTGCCAAACAAATAATTTATACTTGAAGCCATCCGAGTGGACTACAATTGTTATTGACTTCTTCTGGAATGGTGTGTAGGATAGTGCATGATCTTGAGGGCATTGGTAGAGAGAAGATAGGTAAATTTTCACATCTTTATATCTATTTTTTCATCAAGGAAACCATTTTGTTAACATGTATGCCATATGTGAAATAATTAATGATGCACGTAATTTTTTTTATAGGATTCCTCAAAGAGAGGAAATCACATGGACCCCAATAGTCACTAGGGATGCTCAGAATGGGTCTACAGAGAAAGCCGTGAATTTAGTTGCACAAATCCAAAGAACAAGAATGAGATTGAATGAGTTCACATTCGTAGTGTGGTCAAGGTAGTTATTAATAGTGTGGCACTAGAAGAGGGAAGGCAAGGCCATGCTTGTATTCTCAATACATGATTTGATTCAGATTTATTTATGGGAAACCCCCTTGTTTATATGTATGAAAAATGTAGGGTTGTTAAGGATGCAAGGAAAGTGATTGAAAGTGTGCTTGAATGGAATGTGGATTTTTCGATCAGTATGGTTGTGGGGTATGGTTTGAATGGAAAATATAAAGAGGATCTCAAATTGTTTTGTCAAGGCATTGATGAGGGGGATGAGGGTAAATGATTTTACTATCTCGATGGTGTCTCGACGATGCTTTCAGTTTGTGCAAAAATCACAGTATTTGAGTACTTAAATCTTGTGTACTTAAAATGTAAAACCCTAGGAAATCATTTAAATCTTTGGTTCATGTTCTTCAAAACCATATATTTCTTCTCATCTCACTAACTTGGATTTTACAGGGGAGAACCAAAAAAAATTTCAAAAATATCTTGATGATAATATGCATGCACATCCTATAATAGAATTGAATGTAACAGTCTTCACTACTATAGTTTTGGCCTAGCTACAAGTCATTTGATCTCAATTTTCTTGCTAAGATGGTGAGGTTTCTGTGTTTCCCACTATTTCCATAAAAGGTTTTAGAAATAGAAGAATTTGTTATCAATTTGAAGTATATTGAAGTTGTTGTGTGAACACATGTAGGATGCCCAATAGTGTATTCTGACTACTACATGTGTTTCCTTTCCTTGTTTTGTTGTATCCACTGGTTCTTAGATTTATTGGTTGCTTGCAATGCTTGTATGACATTTTTCTTATTAAAAAACTACTTGCATACCGTAAATGAACATCATAAATCTAATATTATCATGCTTGGGAGCCATGGTAGAAAATGTAGATCTGACTACTCAAGTCTAATAAAAAATATTCTTCAAATTAACCGATGATACCTTAGGATAAGTCACACCCTCACACAATGAATCATTTCCCTTGATTAGGAATATCATTCCTCAACCTGATTTTCTTCCTACTGGTGATTAATGGGGCTGGTGACTCACATCTCAAGTGTAAGGAGATATAGATCCCACCCACAATGGAGTAAATGTCTAGAGGTATGATGCACTATAAGAAGGGTGTTTTTGTTGCATTCAACACAATACGTCTCTGCTCATATAAAGGAATCGTGGTTCTCTTCCCACTTATCATAAGAATGATAAAATGTTGACCCCTTGAGAAAGAAACGATGCTCTTCCAAACTGATGTAGACTTGTTGCGATGGCCATATTATTCCCGAAGATCGACACTTTCCTTTATCACTGTAATACAGATAGCCAAGAGGACCACAACTTAGAAATAAATTGGAAGTAGTAAATAAGTATTCGGTGCCCTAATGAATGATGTAACAATGGTGATGCCAATTGTGGTCCCTAGAAACTCGCCTTATGTCACCAATCTCCTCCATATTACTTCCTTTAGTTCTTTCTCCCTTTGTTAATGATGGAAGACTCTTAACCAAGCAATATTCCACCTCTACAAAGTTGTTATAGGAACCATATCTGCAGAAATAGGGATCAAGTATGAACTATGTAATCCATACAAAAATGTATAGAGTGGTACTATTTGGTATGGAACTCTCTTCTACAGCCTTCCACGATTTGGTATACTTCCCCTTTCTCTGTCAAACACAAAAAGTGATGATATTATTCTCAAATCTTAGGAAAAATAAGAAACAAAATCGATCTTCAATCCAAAACTCAACAAACTATGTCAATATTAAAGCATGGTAATAGATATGGGTGATCTATCCTCATATTCAACTAGGGTGGATAGATTTCTCCATAGAAACTGAAGTGGTTAAGGGTTTCCATCATCAACACCCAAAAATGCATCGAGCTCTCAAATCGAAATCTTAAAGATGAATAATAACAATCAATACCTATAAAAGTTGATTTTCTTTCTCTTATTATTTTCACATGTGCATGACACATGCAATATAACTTATGCATGCATGCAACTTTAAATATGCACATCGCATGCATTTTGTGTTAGGATTCGCATGTAACACATGACAGTTGTTTTTTTCTCAATTGATCCCTTTTATATTCCAATGACTCATTATTACTACTAATGTTGTACTTTTACCCCATGTGGCATCAGTAATTAGTTATTCACCAGCTCGTAAAAACTGAAACATTACAACACCTAAATGATTCCATTAGGAGTAAATGATAGAATGTAAGTCATTTGTTTTTGAGAATTCTATAAGTGCTTCATATATCTGAAAGGAATTGTTAAATCATTTTGCATGATTAAATTGGACTATAAATAAATTGTTACATAGCTTAGAAACAACAACATGTCATCTGTAGCATCTAGATCTAGGGAATCCACATTTGTATTAATCATATTAAGTCTAGTAAAAATCTGATTTGCTAACTCGGCTTTAGAGGCCCGAAATTACCCTAAATTAGATTTTCTATGTAATGTATGGAGCATTTCCTTTCACTTCATCTTCCATCCACAAGAAAGAAATGCCACAAGGCATATCATGTCCCTAATATCTATGCTAAGAAATCCAATCATCCAAATTCCAATCCACTTCCAAAAAGTATAGAACAAATAGTAGCTCAAAAATGTATGCTTCATGGTCTCCTACTTTCATTGCATAGTTTGTGGTGGACCTTCAGAAGGTGAGTTAAAAAGTGATGACTATGTGCTACTGCAAACTTCCCAATACTAACTATGTCCAACCCAAATAATTCCTCCCAATCCTTTATATGTAGAATCTCAACATGTTGAAGGCCAACTTGCTTTAGTTTCTAGAGAAAGCAAGAAATAAATGATGCCAATTTGGACAACTTCTGCATGACGTCCAACTGAGTGAATTCATTGTGTTGGTGTATTTTCTTTGCTGTTTGAAAATCCATTTTTCATGTTCACTTTCTATTAAAAAATTCACATTCCTTCCATATTGAGTCACCTTTATCACTCTAAATTGCCTAATTTGAACCCAGACTTGATTTCTAATTGTGGCCTTTGCTGCTTAATTGACTACTTTCCTGTCCTTTGAAGTGACTTTTTACTTTCTTTCCATTTTGAAATATTCTTTTCTTTAAATATAAATCCTAACTTCATACCCTATAATACTACTCAAAACCATTTAATGTCACTACTTGAGGTTGAGATATCACATTTCCCTAACATAGCACTAAACTTGGAATTCAAATCGATGTTCATTCTTGGCATTCTTCTTCCATTAAAAAATAACTTACAATGAAAAGTCATCTACAAAAATGTGAATACACATGGTTAATCTCACTTTGGCATCATGATTGATTACTTCTTGAAGGATATGCATAAATGATTTCCATTTTTCTCCCACATATGTATTGCATCACAATCTATTTGACACGCATTTCATGCATAACTTGATATGCATCTACCAGAGAATCCACGAGTACTCTACATGATTCAATGCTAATCAACAACATGCTCTTGGAAGGAAACTTATAATCATGTTTCCTTTATTTCCTATCTATTTCAAGTAGGAACTTTGACCATCCTTCCTCTTCTCTGAAAGTTCATTTGATGAGAGGTCTACTATTCCTTTGTCGAATGGATATGAAGAAAAATTACTCCATATTTCCTACCAAGATATGGAAATCCATCATCTACAAGTCACATAGGTGGTTTTTCGTGGAGCCAATCTCTTTCTTCTTATAGTGCTGGAAAAAAAAAACTATTTAAAGAGGACTGTAGCTACTCACTAATTGTTGAGAACCCATGCATTTCAAATGTCACAGAATTGCCAAGAGGATTAAATACCAATGTAAATGAGGTGATATTTGGATTTCCAACTTACAATCCTATTCATTCTCATAATTTTGTCACAAAATATAATTTAGCATTGATGTTTCACTATAAATCGCATTGAAACCAAAGGAATCCTTTTGAAATTGATGGAAAGTTCTATACTAATTGTTCCATCCATAAGGAACTATACATACACTCTTCGGTTTTGTCAAATTGAATCATTAATAAGGGAACCTTTTGATCGGTTTCCCTTTCCCACTAAATGATTTTCCATGCCACAATAAGATTGTCTAGTGTGAAACAACCTATAATCAAACATTTTTTCTCATGTCAGATGATCCCTGCAGCAATAGAATTAATCATATTGACTAATACTTTATCTAGGACCTTGTAGGAGACATTAAGCATTGTAACTGACCTTCAGTTTATTTCACCTTTTTTCCTATATGCAATACATCTAAATAATCTCAACGCATCTTTAAACCTCACAAATCATAGCCCAAAGGTGCATACAAATTTCACAAGGAATCTCATTGAAGCTTGGTAATTTTCCCTTAGATGCCATTTCATGTAAAGCCTCAAAATGCTTATTCTTATCCAAGGGCCGAGATAGGAAATACTACTCAAATTTAGAAATGTTAAATTGAAGGAACATACATGATGAGTTTCTTAGGTTTATATCTAGTGTTATCACAAACTTATGAACAAAAGATTCTTTGGAAGTGGGTCAGTTTATCCACATCCTGATCTCTAAGAATCATGATTCTTTCATAAGCTAGTTTTTGTTTTAGGTATTGAATACCTATTTTTGTGGTGTCATCAACCTATTTTCCTCTTTTAATCTTGTCTTTGATTTTGGTGCTTTTGGATCTATATTATTCAAGAAATCTAATTTGATGCTTCAAAGTTCCAACATAACTTTATTTTTCTAAACTATAAATATCAAATTCTAATTCCGACATGGATTGGTTAATCTAGATTCTAAAATTTGAGATGTTTGTCTTCATATTTATGATCCAAGAAATTAGTCTCACCATCCTTTGAGAAAATTTCTTGTTTTCTGAGAAATAGATTATCACCATAAGCTCCAACTTGAGCCATTTTTTGGATGAAGTACAAGGTTCACGTTCTTGACACAACCTACACAAAAATCTTGGGTTTCCAAGATTGATACATTTAGATTTCAGGGGAATATTAGGTGGAGTATCATCTCCCTCCAAGGAATACCATGTTACAAATAGGTGATTGATTTGACTATGTAACTCCACTAAAAAAATCATCTTGTATTTTTTGGTGTAAGTGTCAACTTACAAGTTATTGTAGAGCCTCTCAAGTATTTCTTGAAATCTAGCCAATATTTCTTTCCAATCATAATTTTTTTCTATTTTAGTTACATATGATGAGAAATTTTGTTGAGGATGTTCCCATAGTTATTAATAGTGTATCATAATAGATTTTTTATAAGGTGAAATTATTTTTCTATCTATTTACTAACTTTAATGAATTCAATATAGATAGAATTTTGTGTGAGGGCATCTCACAAATATAACTAGGATTGTGTCTTTTGAACAATGTTGTTGGTGACTCTGTTAAACATGAACTCATTTTAGTGGGACCCCACTTCAAATTATACCTTTGTTTATCGAGATATTTGGTGATCAAGAATGTTTTGTTTTAATTGTGTAACACTATTTTCATGTTGTTGTTATTGTGCATTTGAGAATTGAAAAACACAATCTAAAATACATGTGAATTATAACTGATCCATATTGTAATTGTGGATAAGAAGAATTCCACCTTTGATAGAAGATGATGCCTCCATTAAATTATGAGAATATCTTAATGGAGAGAAGAGAAGTATCCCCCCCGCTTTAAATGAGTGCCTTGACCCCTCCTAGCCAACCATTCTGGTCAAATTACCTTAGGATATACTAAAGTTTTACAGTAAACCCGGTGAGGATCCAAAGAACTGTGTGATGAATTTTCATCTATCGTTTTCATCAAATTTTCTGATGGATGGTTCAATCCGTCTATGACTATTTCAGAGAACCCTCACAAGCATTGTTGCAAAATGGTATATAAAGCTACCACAACACTTTCTCTAGGATTGCAATGCCTTAGAAATGGCATTCTTAACTCACTTTCAATTACCAATATGATATGGGATAGGTACAGACCTGTTAACCTCACTTCGACAAACTACTTCAAGAAATATCACTGATCACATTCATGAATGGAGATGAATACGAAGTTTAATTAAGGCCCCTATTCTCGACCAGTTACTTGTTGATTGTTTCACAAGTTCTTTACTTCCACCCATTGCTAGAGATGTTTCCATGCGAGGTGTTGTTACAGAGGAGCAAGCTATTAGTCGTGCTAAGTACTTATACTTAGTTTACTCCCAGTCAGGTACTCTCTATGACTCAATTCCACATGCTCCTCACCCCACAAATGATCCATCAAGACCTGCGACTAAACCACCTGCTAATGTTATACTGGGTTTAGTTCAAGCACAAACAGTGGCAAAATCTACCAAAAATAAAACTCAACCCACCACACTAGTAATTCAACCAGCACCACCATCCAGAACTAAACCTTCTCCTATTGCTTCTACCAAGGTAAATGTGGTCGAATCCACTGAATATTCGGGTGGAAAGAAGAAAGGAAAAAATTAATCGAAAAAACCTGATAATCAACAGGAACCAAATAAACCACCAAATACTAATGTCGATTCAAAAGGTAAGAGAAAGGTAAAATATCCCTGCTTAATCTGTGGAGGTGATCATTTCACCAAATAATGTCCTCATTGAGAGGAATTTAATAATTTTTTGAAAGGTTCACCCACCCCAGCAGTTTTAAAAGACCCTTTCCCCACCCTACAACAATTTATTGACCATCAATATTTGCATGGGCCTTCTTCGTCAATTGATGAAGTTAAAATGATGTCTAGTGAAACAATTAATATAAATATAAGAGCACATAGTTATGACCCTCCTCAAGAGAAAAAACCTGATGAAGTTCCGATCGAGAAACCTACAACTTCCACCCCTCCTCCTAGTAATGGTATTCATATTGAGAAACCCATACTTGAGGTAGTTTTTCACCCACCCAAGAGTACGTTGCCTAATTCCATTATTAATTCTAATGCACATGTTTCCCAACACTATAACATTGTAGAATATTTGTCCCATACACCCTACACTATGTTGACTCTAGAAGTAATCCAAACTTATCCCACCCAATGGAAAAATTTGCTCATGACACTTGGAGCTATGGATCCTAAGAACAATAACATCATCACTTTCAGACTGGATGACTTTAAGACTTGACTCTCACATTAGTTGGATTTCTAGCTAACCACCAAAATTTCTGAAAATAATATCCATCGTACTATTTTGGACGAGGGATCCTCCACGTCAGTCATGTCTTTGTCTTGTTGGAGAGACATCGGTTCTCTTGAGATTAATCATTCCCCTAACAGACTCAAGGCCTTTGATGGTCGTGGATTTCAAGCCTATGGATTACTACCCTCCATCTAGATTGATATCGGGGGGGAGTCAGTCTCCATCCATGTTGAATTCATTGATGCACCTTTGGATTACAACCTAATCCTAGGTCGTAATTGGTTTTATGCTATGCAATTCGTAACATTGACCATTTTTCAGATCATCCAGTTCCCATTCCAAGGAAGGATTGTTACTATCGATTAGTTATATTTCATCACTCCCAATTCTATTTCAAACAATGCAAATAGCGTCCCACTTTTGACTACCCCACAATATCAAAATATTAAAGTAGGTCTTATTAAAGACTCTTCACTCATGGGAGTCTTTCCATTGTCAAACCCCCCTCTTCCTTCATAGAATGCATCCATAAACATGATTTCTAGCTCTATTATAGACAAAGGAAAATCAATTGTAGAATCAACATCACTTACCCCTTTTGAAGAAGTTTACAATGCAATACAATCCACTAGTGACCCTACCATCAACAACCATTTGTTGGTGGCCTCAAATTTTTATCATATACCATATTGGCTAGACATCTCCCCACCATCTCCAGATTATCTATCACATACACTTCCTATGGATGAATCCATTATGGAATTTATGTCACTAGAGGAGATGCCTTGGAGAGACCATCACCATCGATCCTCTTTCCTTCCCCCTTGCCATGTGGTACAAGAGCACTTTGCATTTGTAGTTTCATCTGATGTAGTTACATATCCTTAGTCTCTGATTCTCATATGTGATGTCAATTCTAAGGGAAATCTATGCAATATCACAAAAAATATTCCTGTATATATATCAGTGAATCCAGGTATTTCAGATCATATTCACAAGGGAAAAATATTCTCCTTCTGAGATTCAAATATATACGGCCTTATTTAAATAATTTTGAGATTTCTTCGCTAGGACATATGGATAAATTCTATGGATAGATCCCTCCATTGTTGTTCATGAGATCAAAACCTACCCTAGTGCCAAACCAGTTCGCCAGAAATTACGATAGGTACATCCACTAAAAGAAGCTACCATTAAGGAGGAAGTTAAAAAACTTCTAAGAGTTGGTTTCATTTACCCCGTGCCTTTAACTGAATGGGTGTCCAATATAGTTCGTATGAATAAAAAGAAGGGTGCTCTCATGGCTTCTATCGACTTTAGAGACTTGAATCGAGCTTGTCCAAAAGGAAACTTCCTCACTTCATATATCGATCAAATAATCGATAACTGTGCTAGAAGTGTCATCTTTTCATATATGGATGGAGTTTTCGGCTATAATTAGATAGATATTCTCCCGTGAGACGAACAGAAGATGACCTTCATTTTCCCATGGGGGACCTTTTCCTACCAGAAATTACCTTTTGGCTTGAAGAATGCTGGTGCTACATTTCAACGTGCCATGTCGTATGCTTTTCATGATATTAAGCACATTGTGGAACCCTATCTCAATGACCTGCCTGCTCATTCTAAGCATCAAGACCTTCATGTCGATCATTTGAGAGCTATTTTTCTTAGATGTTGTCATTTCAATATTCATTTGGACCCCCACAAATGTGTTTTCTATGTTGAACTGGTTGACTGCTTGGTTTCATCGTCTTTAAGGATGGAATCCGTATTGATCCTTTGAAGATCAAATCTATCCTGGACCTACCCGCTCCTGCGAATGTCACATAACTCTAGTTTGCAAGGGAAGGAATAATTTCTATGTCACATTGTCTACAAATATGTAGAAAGGACACATGGATTCATTAGATTGCTTAAAAACGATACACCTTTTGTCTGGGATGATTTCGCGCAACACATGTTTGACAATCTCAAACATCCTCTCACCCTTGCATCTGTGTTGCAACCACCTTGCTATACTAAATATTATTCTTTGTATGTGGTTGCATCCTTTTCAACTATAGGTATGGTCCTATATCAAATAGATGAATACAACCTAAAACATGTGATCTATTATGCTAGTAAGAGTCTTCTCGACTCTGGAACTCGTTACTCACACGTGGAGAAATTAGCTCTAGCTACGATCATCGTGGTCCAAAAGTTCTGTCACTATATCTTGATTCCCACTACTACTATTTATGTTGACTCTAACCCCATGTACTATGTTTTAACACATCAGGTACTTGGGGTAAAATACTTACGATGGATCGTTATCCTCCAAGAATTTAAATTGGAGTTTGCTAAAACTACTTCCAATAAATATCTTGTTTTTGCTGACCTTATATGTGACCTTCCCCATACTATGGAGGAAACATATCCCACTGATTCATTACCTGATGAATCATTGTTTTTCATTAGTACAACTGATCCATGGTATGGGGATATTATTCTTTATCTCCAAAATCTACAATATCATCCCACTACTACTCGCGATGAATGTCATCGTATTTTCCATCAGGTGAGTACTATCTCATTCTGAATTATACCTTATATTGTTGTGGTATAGATTCTATATTGTGACATTGTCTTACACATGAAGAGGCTAAAATTGCTTAAATGATTGCCACTTTGGAGCTTGTGGTGCTCATCTCTCTGGGTTGGCTACTTCCTAGAATATCTTACACGTGGGTTATTTATGGCCCTTGATTTTCAAATATTGTATTGAAACGGTCAAGAAATGTCGTCCCTGTCAAATATTTACTACCAAGAAACATATTACTCATCCATATCCACTTCATCCTGTCATAGCAGTTGGACCTTTTGAAAAATGGGGCATAGACTTCATGCATTGTAGACCTACCTCAGCCAGGGGGCATGGATACATTATTGTGGTTGTGGACTATTTCACTAAATGGGATGATGATATTCCCACATATGCTGATGACGGGAAAAAATTTGTGTTGTTATTATTTAATTATATCATCATTAGGTTTAGGATTCCTAGGGCGATTGTGACCAACCATGGGCCACACTTCCAGAAAAAAATGATGGCAGACCTTAGTGAAAAGTTAGGGTTTCGCCATGAAAACTCTACACCTTACTAACCTTGGGCCAATGGCCAGGTTGAGGAGATAAATAAAGTTTTGAAAACCATGCTTCTACGAATGGTAGGGCAGGCCAACTCAAACTAGCACTTGCAACTATTTTTTGTAGTTTGGGCCTATAGGACCTATCACATGCCCCAATTTTGCAAAAACAATATTATTTTATTTGGTTTTATCTAAAAAAAATATGTCATATTTTATGCTAATTTGTATTTGATGACTCAGTAGAGTCAAGGATATTTAATGTCATTTTGAATATTTTAATTATAAATAAATAAAGGTGGAGACAACAGCTTAGGAGAGCTGTTAAAGGAGTGTTTACTGGTCAAATTGGTGAAGGAGACTGGGTGGAGAGAAAGCAGACATGTGGAAGCATCCTCAAACCACTTCCAACTACTGCAGGTGGAAACCTCCCTACATTTGGGGTCATGATACCCAAGAAAGTGGGATCAGAGCAAGTGGCTCAATTAATGACAACTTACCCAAAAGACCCAGCCAATCTTTATAAAAATGCCCATTGAAGAGAGCTGAGGCTGCTCATTCTAGAGAAGTGATCATTCAGGTGAATGTACTTCAGAGAAATTCAATGGCAAGGGAATTTTTGGAAAGAGTTTCAGGGGTTAACTGCGAAGTGATCTAGTGCATATTTTCAGCTGAAGGATCTTACTCCTGAGTGCAGAGTGTTTTCTGAGTCATTGGACTAGTCTATTGTTTGCATGCTCCACCAATTCTCAACCAAGAATACCAAGAACAGGCTCGGGGGTCCTGAGGAAGCGTTGTTTGAGCACTCTCTAGGAGTTGGTAGGGAGGAATGACCTCCTAACGCTGTTGTTGTCCATCCTAATCAGGTTCTACATTCTTTGTTTTGCTGTGTTAGATAGATAAATGTGAATCTGACTGTTGAATGAATGTTAAATATTTAGTTGCAAAATGTTAGAGTTAGTAATATTTTATATTATAGAAGGAATGAATCTGAAATAGATGGAAAATAATTATAATCTATGTTTTTCCACATCTAGAAGGACCAGACTGTACTCCAACATAGACAGAGTATTTAAAGTAGATGAAGGAAATCATAAGAGACTGAAATGAATAGATGTTTTATGCATTTCATAAGAGTATAGTAATTTAATGCAATATATAGGTTACTATTAGAAGAACAATAATCTATTTATCTATGTTTATTGTTTAACCAGCTTATTTATGTAATTATACTGAAAAAGAAATAGCAATAACCCAGAACATGTAGAAGGATTATTATATTAAGAAAGTACCCTGGTAGATAAGATGTTATGCTTATACACAGTACATTATCCTTTTTATTGAAATTAAAATATGCAGTAGGGTAAACTGTGTTATGTTATATATATATATTCTTTGTGTTTATTTATTAACCGGTTGCATATGCAGTAGAAGAAACATAGTTAAACTACTTTGTTTACATTCAGTTCAATAAAGGTATAAACTATTAATTATATAGTTTATTTACTAATAATAATAAACGAAGACTAACAGTTACTATTAACTAAGGAGGGTATTATGAAAAATATTTATTTTATTAAGAAGAAACTTATTTAAAAATCTATGTTTATCTTTCAAATTCTTTTTATCATTTCAGTAGATAAAAACAACAAGAATACGATACTAACCAGTATGAAAATAAATATATATTTATGTAAAAAAAACTTTTCCATAACAGGTTTATACCTGCATTAGTAACTACAGGGTCGAAACCCTATATCAAATTTATTGTTTAAAATAAAAACTTTTAAGCTATAATCCTATTATTTGGACCATTATTCAAGAAACAATATAACTATCAAAGACTAGTTACAGTCCTTATTGCCACATATGTACAAATGCAATTAAAATATATTCAATACACATCTGTAATAACATTAACTTAAAACAAAATTAAAACAAGTATTAGCACCAGTTTAATTAAATTAAAAGAAGTTGGTAAACAAGGGTCTCATTCAGGAAACCCTAGCTCTTATTTCTTAGCAAACACAGAGTTATTACAAATTACTCTACAAAGGAGTTACAATTACAACTTAAAATAAAAAACATTATATCACAAAACACAATAAATAGTAAATTTATTTATTCACAGTTGAATAGGGTAAAAACCCTATTTACACAGAGTCACCAAACAGTATATTGCAAAACCGAGTCTAAGCTCGAAGACAAACTATCTTAAAATCCATTGCATTACATTAACAAGCTAGAAGGTTGAACTTTAAAACCAAATACAACACCCAGCTCACGACTGGGGCTACACATCGACAAAGTGAGGGTTTTTAAACAGTATAAAAACCAAAATTAACTTATAAAAAGAAACTGCATAGACAATGGCGATGCTGGACAAGTTTCCAAGATCAGAAGTTTTCCCAATCGAATACCCCGTTACAAGTAAGGGAAGAACCCATTCATTGAAAACCAGGGATTACCAGTTTTGGAGCTAAGAGCCATGAAGATAGTTAGCAACATCTTCATCACTTTTGGCAAAGAGTGGTCACAGGTTCTTTCAAGTGCAAATCATGGTGTGTTAGTTTGAAATTCTTTTTTCTAATAAAAAACCTACTGTAAACATGAATTTAATATGGGTAATATATATACCTGAATAAATAAAATAAACAGTTAGTATTGAGACTTTCACCAACAGCAAGGCATGAACACGAAGCTCCAAACCCTATGACGATGTCGAAGGAACACACTAATAGCAGCGAAGCCACAACTTTGCACAGAAGTGAAAGGCCATGAAAGAAAGGAAAAATGAAGTCACAGACAGACCACACGCAAGTGCAAAGTGACAACCAACAAACCCTTTTAGAGTAAAGACCTACAGTACAAAGAAAGGGCAATAAGACTGAGTACTAGAGGCTAAAGCAACATTAACCAAGACTTAGAGAAAACTAGAACCAGAAGGGTCTCACGACCGCCATGAAAGTCTTGCAGAGTAGCCAAAGGCCCGCATGAACTGCAGAGAGAAAATGACGATGGGCTAGGGTTGCAATGAACTTATATCTCCAGTGCACGGTTAGGAGAAGTCCACGTGCCCACTAGAAAATCAAACCATGCATGGGTTGAGCTCTTTAGTCACCTGCATTCCAATAATTTCCAATTATTTATACAATGATTTATTAACAAGCGATGCAGGAACTATAATATATATTCATATATATAACTCAACGTTAACATAACATGTATATATCATAATGTTGATTAGCATTGATTTGGCGCTGGGGAAACAATGATTTTCGGGACATTGACCTAACGAAGGTTTGGTAATCATATAGTCATTATACAACCCAAAATCTTTGCTTAAAACTCTTCAAAACTATTATAGTTGTTTATGCTTGTAAAGCATTGTGAATATGCTTGGTATATAAAACAAACCTTTCACTCTTAAACCAATTAGCTTGGGATGGATGTAATTCATCAAATTATATCATAATGTCGATATTACAATGTGAGTGTTTTGTTAACCATATTTTATCAACGTTAACCCTAGAAAAGTATAATAACCATTTGTTATATGAAAACGTCCAAGTTTAATTGTTTAAAACCATCGAACAACTATAGATTTCTATGTTTATATACATTATGGTCTATGCAATGTTATACTCCTTTAAACCCACAACTCAAGTGGTGATAATTATAAAGTTGGATAGCATAGTAAAGAGTAGAATCATGAAGTCTTTATAAGTTCAATTTTGTTTTAGACTTGTTTAGAACCTTCAAACAAATTACAGAATTGTATGTTTATAAACATAATAGTTTATGCATGTTTATAACCCTTATAAAACCAACATTTTGATTGGAAATAAACTATAAAGTTGGCTATTATGGTAGAAGAATATATATTGAATTCTTTTACATAGTTCAAATTGGGATTAGAGTTTAATAGTCAATAATTGTTTCTCAACTTGGCTTTGTTAGTAATTTACCATGATTATTATTGGTAGGATGATTTTATGATTATAAAAGATAACTGGTGCTTAGCATAAGATGGAAGGTTGATCATTATAGAAAACATCTACCTTAAAAGCTGTTATAGAAAGTAACTTAATATAAGAAAAACATTATAGAGATAATTTGAATTGCAATGGAATAATCCTACTCGAGTCTATAATCAATAGAACCACATGGATTGACTTAGATTTATGAAGTAAATGCAAACAATGTTTCATGTGAAAAGACACTATTGTTTTTACGCTAATCAAATTTATAATGTCAACAAGTTCTAAAGGCTGTAAGTTTCCCTACAGAAGGTAAATATCGACCAGCTTGATATTCAAGTAAGTGGGGTGACAATGTGTAATAACCAATGGTACAATTAGTATAACATTGCAATATAGGCATATCAAAGTATATGTTACTATGCAACTAAGATTAAAAGTTTAGAGCCATAATAAGTATCCTTACTATCACTACATTTGATAAAGTAAGAAACTCATTTGTTTAAACTTTGTTTACAAGAAAAACTAAAGAAAGCAAACTACGTTACCTAACAGAAGTTGCTTGGGAATTTATTAGCTTATCTACTAAACATTTTATTTTCAAATAGAAACACTTCTTGATACTTTATGAATTTGAAATGTTTACTTGTTCGATCATACCTGTAAACCTGTAAGAACCAGTAATCTTTCTGCATTAACATAAATGCTAAGTAAGCCCAGGATTCAAAGTTAGATTCCACCTACTTGCCATAAAGAAGACTCATTAGTAAACTGAAATAAAAACAAAGTGCAAGTAAACCTTATTATGTTACGAAAAGAAAACTGCTTTAGTTATCATAATTTGAAATTATGTAATACTAATCATTGGAGTATTTCTTTTTCTTCTAACCATTAGCTATTAGTAAACCATAGATTTAGCATTTCATGTTATCTCAAAATTTTAAATTTTTGTGAAAATTTGGGGTTTTGACATCTGTAAATACTTCCACCAGTTTCACACCTTTTCAATTGGTATATGGATTGGAAGCAACTCTCTCAATAGAATGTGAGATCCCTTCTCTAATCTCGCTGTGGAACTTTTCCCTAATACCACTATATAAGAGGAACAATTTCTGTATCTAATTAAAATTGATGAAACTTGTCGTGATGCTACCTTAGAAAATGAGGCAAAGAAACACCGGATGAAAGCCCAATATGACAGAAATGTTCAGTCCTGCTCTTTCAATGAAAGAGATTTGGTCTTGACTTATGACTACAAGCATGATAAGTTGGGGGCAGGGAAATTTGAATCTATGTGGCATGAGCCTTACATTATCAGTCGCGTCTTGGAAAAGGGTGCATATGAGTTAGTAGATTATGATGGGAAACCCCTAGGTGAACCCCGTATTGGGCTCTACCTTAAAAGATACTATGCCTAGGTCATCTAGCATAGGCTCTTTGTAAATATTGTTTATAGATTGTTGTGTGTCTTAATTTGAAATTGTGGTTTTTTGTGTGATTTAAGATGTGTTTCATAAACCCTACTTATGTGTGTCTTATTCTAATGGACAGATGACCACTTTTACTGGGTTCATGGATGGTGCTAATCGTTACACGTTAAATCTTGGATCGACAACTTGGGTACTGTACTCTCCTACATGTGATCTGGTTAGTTCAGGGGGTGTTTTTTTAGGTCCCTCCACCAACAATATCGTAGAGTATCATGTGATGATTGGATTTTTTACAGATTCCCTAGATAATGATATAATGAATATTAGGGTTTACCCAGACTCTAAACTAGTTGTTCAACAACTTAACCAGTTCTAAACTCTCTAAAATGTTATATTTTTATCATTTAAGCAATATGATATTAGGATCTTATTTGAGAGAATAACATGCATAACAATCAATCACAAGAAACAATAGACACAAAGATTTTCCTCAGGGAAACCATTAAGGATAAAACCCCACAACTTCCTCAGAGATAGAATGAGCACCAATGGCAGTAGTAAAACCCAAAGATAGAAAGATGATCTCCAATAGTTGTTCTCTCTCTCACTTGTGTGAGCCCCTCTTCTCTCACCTATGTGCTATAGCTAGGTGAGTGTGTGTGTTGTAAATAGAGAGGCTTACTCTCTATTTATACTAGTTTTCGACTTGACATTAATTCACCAGGGCCAACTTCTCTAGGAGAGTCTAATAACAACAAGGGTTAACCTATATGACTATACATGATTTGTTTACATTAATGATTCTCTCTATAGGAACATAGGTGATCAATCAAATACAATATATGAAATACATAAGTGAATACATTCCGAAGTTACAAATACATCAACACTCCCTCTTAACTAGGAAGGTATTCTCTTGACACAATTCATCAGCACAAGTATTCATCACTAGATCATCACTAGATCATCATCAAGTCTATATCATCACTGGATCATCACTGCTTCTGCTATCTCAAACAAATGGTGTTATCTCTCAATTCTACCCGTCACATGAAGTTCTAAAGAGCTATCCCTTTTTCATTTGACCATGGGAGGAACACATCCAACAACCATGTCAGAAAGGTTCTTCACTTACATCTAACCATGGGAGGAACACATCCAACAACCATGTTAGAAAGGCTCTGCATTGACATTTGACCATGGGAGGAACACATCCAACAACCATCTCTGAAAGGATCTACACTTACATCTGACCATGGGTGGAACCAATCCTACCAACATGTCAGAAGGGATCTACACTTATATCTAACCATCGGAGGAACCAATCCTACCACCATGTCAGAAAGGCACATGGACTAATCACTTCCCCTTGGAAGGAACCTCGATCTAGAGAACACCAAGATTATCCTTGAAGTACTCAAAATCCACTCTAGCTAATGGCTTGGTCAACACATCAGCTATCTTCTCGTCCATCACAACATACTGGAGCTTCACTGCTCCTCTCTGTACAATATCCCCAATAAATTGATATTTGATCTCGATATGCTTCGACTTGTCATGGAACAATGGGTTCTTTGACAACTTCACAAAACTATGGTTTTTGCAATATATACAAGTAGCATCCAACTAGAGATCAAACAAATCAAATAGTAGCTTCCTTAGCCACACTCCCTCACAACTAGTCAAACAAGCTACAACATACTCTGCTTCGGCTGTACTTAGTGCCACACAAGATTGCTTCCTGCTAAACCAAGAGAGCGCACCTGATCCCATACTGAAGAAACACCCTGAAGTGCTCTTCCTATCAATGGTACTGTCTGCCCAATATGAATCAACATACCTTTCAATTTAATCTTCTGATTCGCCTCATACTTGAGCCCATAATCAATTGTACCCTTTAGATACCTCATAATATGCTTTGCAACAATCAGGTGAACATGTCTCGGATCTATTAGGAATTGGCTCAGTGTGTTCACATCAAAGCAAATATCTGGTCTTGTATTCGTCAGGTACATCAAGGACCCAATCATCTGACGATACATCATAGCATCAACCGACTCTGAGGAAGCATCACTCAATAGCTTCAAGCTTTTTGGGAAAAATATCATCTTGAATAGTTTACCTAATATTTAATTATTGGCCGGGGTTTGTAAGCTTGGAGTTGCTCCAAAATATATGTGAAGGAAAAAGGATACCTAAGGTGTCATGGAAATATTTTAACAAACATAGATCGAAATATCTTTTTGAAATAAGAAGAAAAGACTCCTAAGAATCTATAAGACTAGACTTGAGTAGTATCGAGTTATACTACTCTACTTTATACATACTTGATGCAAATAAAACAAGATAACAAACTACCCCTTAAAACCTATTCTACTACTTTAAACAACTTTGAAAACTAACTATACAAAGGAAGATTTACATAATTACATCAAGTATAATATCTAACTAAGGATTTACCTAGCAATTTAGACTAATTCCACTCTCCTGGATTGTTTTGGGGATAAGCATTTACAGTGACTGGGATAGGGGTAGGAGGAGAGTCAAAGTGGATTTCAAAGGAAGTATAGAAACTAAAGGGAATTAAATCTAACTTTACCTCTATGAAAATATGTAAACTAAGGAATCTCCAAGTACAAGTTATGGTAAACATAGTTCTTTTATATCATAGACACTTATTAAAACTACAAAATAAAAGACCCGACTAAGAAAACCTGATGATGATCTAAATTCTTATTTAATAACCATCTAATCTAGAAAGAACAACTTCTATTGCTGACTGATCAATATATCTACCAACTTAAAATTAACTTTAAATCACATGTACATAAATAGAATGAATTCAAGCTAATATAATCACATGGTAAAAAGACTTAAAGGCTTAATAGTTACTCTAAATAATTTAATCACATACTTTAAAAACAAGTATAATTACTATCTAACTATCCTTAATCCAAACCTGCTCAAAGAACTGAAGAAACAGACCTAAATTATGTAAAATATGCTAAGGACTGTATGAAAAACTGAACAATAGGTTGAAATGATAGTCTGTATAACAAGCCAAATAGTTTGTCTGTATGACAGTTTGTATACAAAAATACTTAAAACTTTACAAAGTTGATTAATCTAGATGATTTCAGCCAGCTAACCTATGCATGTAATAAATAGGATGTAAATATAAGAGGTTAAACCTATTTAACAACTAATTCACATAGAATTCAAAATTCATAACTCAAACCTATTTACCCTATAAGATAATACAATTCATAATTTAAAATCATTATTACCTAAAGATTTGAAAGGAAACTAGAGATTAAATAAATTCAAAACATACTAAGAACTGATAGAATTGAAACTAACTATAATGAAATTCTACAGTAATGAAAGCAGGGATGATTTTAGGGGCGAATTATAGCCCATAGGCGAATTTTAAGGGGTGCCCAAAAAAAGGTGGGCGAGTTTTTAATATTGAAATGGTTTTTTTTAATTTAATAAATTAGCCCATTTTTTTATTTTATATATATTTTTCCCCAATTAAAAAGCTTGCGCGGTTAAACTATGAAAATTCATACAATGGAATTTACCCACCCTTCGATGGGGAAAATCATTACATTCGCCTAGATTTCTTCTATAATGGAGGTTAAATCACCATAAATTTCCAATTTTGGAGGAGAAATGGAGATGGTTTGCCTGGATTTTATGAATGATAGGTTAAAAATTTGGTATTTCACCCCTATTTATGGATCTTTGGGTAAACTTGTCTCAGTTCGTCCTTGATTTGTAGGTTCATGGATGCAGGACAACGTTCAATTTCAGGTGGTGGCCAGGCCATGGATGCAGGACAACATTTGATTTCAGGTGGTTTTTTCTTTGGTTGGCCAAGTATGCAAGACACACAGGGTTTGGATGCTCGACATGGTTTGATTCCATGTGGCGGTGGTCATGGCCGTGGTGGTCTGCATTATCCATGGACGCGAGATAGGGTTTGATTTCATGGTTTTGATATGATGTGATTTCATGGGTTTTATTTCTAGGACCTTTGTTGGCCATGAAATATGGGCATAGTCGGATTTCATGTTTCCCATGTTTTTCTGTGTTTCTTAAAGCTATTTTTCTGTGTTTCTTAAAGTCGTTGCAATTCTGTTTGGTGTTTTTGTTTCCTTCTAGCTTCTATATATTTTTTAGCATGGCCATGCTAATTTCTCTTTTGGTATAGTGTTTATCCTATTCACTTATGTATCATGATTTCTTTCATGGATTTTCAAGCTCTGGGTTTAATGGGTCTATGGTTTTCATTGTGTATCTTTTTTTTCTATGGGTTTAATGGTGAGAAAATTAGGCAAATCAAAATATCCCAACTGATCAGATTCACAGGTGCAGTGTGTGGAGGCTACCTCGCCGTTAAGTTATGCATAAATTTGCTTGTGCCATCAGCAGTATGCTACTCAGGTACCACAAGCTCACATGAGGTCAAAGTTAAAGCAAGGTTGGGGTATTAGTGAAATACTAAGCTCTCCATAGAGACTAACACTATAGCACCCTACTATTGAGCTCTCCTTTTTGAGAAATCCTTCAATTTTTGTCTTCTCAATCATGAATATCGCCATTCATACGGTTCCAACGGAAGAGCTTCCAAAGAGGCGAAGATCAAGGAAACGGTATGTTTGGGTTTAATATATATCATTTTCTAAATAAATTATGATNCAGAGGGGTTTAATGGTGAGGAAATTAAAGCAAGTCAAAACAGCCCAGGTGATTAGATTCACACGTGTAGTGGGCTTAGACAAAGATCAAGGAGACGAGATGTTTGGGTTTAACATATCTCATTTTCTGTATAACTTATATCGTGTTTTTGTTTTAAAATTTAGATTTCATTTCAAACACTATTAATCTCCTTCCTTTTACAGTTTTTGGGGGCAGGGGAGGGCGAAGGAGAAGGTATCCATGGTTTAATTTAACTCATTAATGCTACATAATTTTATCATGCCTTTTATTTTTAAATTTAAAGGCAATGTAGGTGAATAAAAGTGGAGGAGCAGCATTGTTGTGTGAAAAGGGCAGAAGGTGAGTCCTATTTTTTTTCAAAACTCTTGTAGTCCTTCCATTTCAAATAAAATTGTTATCCTCCATCTTGATTTATTTAGGGTTTAAGATTTTTGGTCTTCGCATAGGATGTATTTACTTGTGAATATAGTTTTTGGTCTTTGAATAGGATGTACTTATTCCTATAAGTTTTGGTCTTTGTTTAATATTTATTTAGTCATTTATAGTTCATGTTTAAGATTTATCATGATATTTGTAGTGTCTTCTTAATATTTCTCATAAGATTTTACTATCTAAAGTCAATATTTCTCATGGAATTTTTGGTGTCTACTAAATATTTCTCATTATATTTTATGGCTTTGTGTTTGATATACTTAGTGGGTGGAGAAATTATGGCTGGCCCATACATTCCAACTAACGTAGATTCCATAGTTGCACCAGGTGCATGCAAAGGAGAAGGTTTGTATGGTTTAGTGCTACATAGTTATATAATATGTTTAAAAAAGTAGGACGGGATAATTATATAATATGGTTTAGTGCAATCATCCTTATTTAAAGTACAATTGTTCTCCTTCCTCCTTTCATATTTTGAGTTTATGATTTTTTGTCNAATAATAGTCTTTCCAACACTCCAAACAGACTTTGCAGCTTCTGCTACATCCTCCAATTTTACCAAAACTACTAAACAAACACTAACTGAAATGTCCTATTTATTAAATAATCTTCTAGAATTACGAAGCATAGATTGCTGGCCTAAATACAGACAATATTCAAAACATACAAAAAAAATTCTAACATCTTTTAGGAAGTTCCAAATTCTAGCATGAAAACTATTCTTTCATATAATAACTCCCTTCACTAGATCTGCAAACTAGTAAAAAAGGGAAACCATTTTGACTGAGATTAAGGCTCCATTCATTTCTTCAATGATAGTTAGCATTCCTACTTGAAAGGTCGGAGTTACTTTGAGAGCTCATATTATTTATTGTTTATAAACATGCTGAAAGGAGACATACAAATTTAGATATGACCTCTTTAATTTAATCCATGATCAAGAATCAGGAGCAGTAATAATTTTTCTAGATTGTAATATTCTTTTTCCTATTCTGCAATGATCTTGGATTCCCCAAAATGTGAAGGGCATTAATACATTTCTCAGATACAATTTTTAGCATTAATGAGTTGAGCATAACGTCCAACTCTAATGTTTGTACCCTCCAATAGTTGATTCGACATATGCAGCAATTTCACTTAGTAGAACAATCCTCCCACCCCACAAACACCAAGAGTCCATGGACAGGCTCCATCGAAGTAACTTTCTGCCTTTGATTTGTCAATATTAGGATTTTTTATAATTCCTATATTATCATATAGGACTCCATATATATAATTTGATGGTATATTTGAATTGAATGGATTTCCTTTCTTTGAAATGTCATTATTTCTCACCAATCATAGGGCCCATGCAATTGTTCAAGTCAAGGATTTATGTTTTGATTACTACTTTAAAGTTTATCCCTATACCATTGCTTGAGTCTTGAAACAATCAAATACAATATCCCTTTCCCATTTTCCTTTCCTAGTAGTTAGTTTAAAGTTAGATTCATCATCTTTATTGCTTAGAATACACCAACCAAGCCCCTGCCATGTTCTAATTTTACAAATTTCCTAGGTTAGAATCTTGTTTGATAATGCCAACATCCTAGTTTTTAGAGGGAATTTTGAGCTTCTATAAAGCTTTCCACCATCTCTTTCTCCCTCTTCATTCTCTCTGTTTTTGACATCATAGCCTAGTTTTGCTATATAATTTTTTGTAGCCAGGTTTTTTGACCAAATAGTTTCATCCTCCTTCTCACTTAGTATAATAGCACCAATTTTAAGGCTTGAAATAAGATTGTTCTTTTCCTTTGCCTCTTCACCTTATAGATCTAAATGTATGGTTGTTTTCCGTCCTTGGTTTCATATGGAGTTAGACAAAAGGTTTCCTGCATCCACTATGATCCTATTCTCCAGGTGTAGTTGTTAAAGATAATTATAGCCTATAATTTCGTTTATAACCCATCCATGGGTCCTCCCCAGTTCTCACTCTATCTCCTTTCCCAGTCTTCTAGGTTAACCATTTTCCTTTTTTCCAATCTTCTAGGCCAACCATTTTCCTTTTTCCCAATATTCTAGACCAACCATTCTTTGAGGAATAGAGAAGATTTCACTAATGTGTTTTTTATAATTGAGGCCCCTCCAAAATCCTTTCGTTCATTTCTAATCAAATTCTACATTGACCCAAGATTTATATACTTTTCTTTCATCACTTCTCCCCATAAGCCTCCATTCCTTCTCATTATCCATAGAATTTTTGCTATCTAAAGCTTGTTCAAACAATTGGATATTCTTTAACCCCTCCCCTCTTGGTTTTGCCAATTTTCCAACTTAAACAATGGTATTCCTTCCCTTTCTTTTTTTCCTGTCCATAGGAGGCTAAAGCAATTTTTTTGTAGTTTTTCCTAACATTCCTTTCATAGGAAGCTAAAGCACTTTTTCCAGTTTTTCCTATCATTCCTTTTTATATGTAAACCTACAAATTCCATTGAAGTAATATCCCCTCCAAAACTAATTTGACCAAAGTTACCTTTCCTCCTTTAGATAACTAGTTTTAGCACCAATTAATCACCATCTCTTTGATTTTTTTCATAGATCCAGTGCTAAATCCTTGAATTTGTAGTAAGTATTCTTGAGGTAATACCATATACTTTTAGTCTTCCACATGCTTAAAAATATTTTAATCTACCAAAAAACTCTTTAAACTCTTCAATACCCATTCCTTCATTTTCCATAGTTCCTCCCTGTTGGAGTCAGGATAATAGGTTTTACCTCACAGATCCCTAAATATTTAAACATATGAGATAACTAATATACCGTTGCATATTGTTTGGAGATTCCCCCACATCTCCAATCACACCCTAGGATGACATTATAATTGGACCACTACATAAACTTTGGAATTTTCCTAGAACACCTCTCCATCTCCATATGCCTTGGATTTTAGTTCAATCTGTATAATTGTAGATATAAATGATGGATTTATAAGTTCCATAGATTTATTCCATTTAGTTAGGTTATGTATTGATCTTCCTACTTAGTCTAGAGAACAAAAGGACCAATTTGCTAAATAGGATGATAGTATAGTGTTTGATTTGGAGCCCCTACACATGATCTTTTGGATCATTATGACACCTGGTTTGTAAATGGAAAATGATCTTTTGAGGGTTGTATTCTTTGGGAACTTCCTACCCCTCTCACATTCAAGGGGAGAATTTTCATGGATGAACCTTGTCCAAGGCACACCCTCTTTAAGGTCCCCATTGATAGTCATTTGTTTCCCTTGACTTCCTTTTTGAATTCTTGTACTGAATCATAGGTAACACTTCCTACATATTGTAGAGGGTTGTTTGGGGTTCAAGGATAAACCTCCCTCTATCCCTGAGTCCTGTTTTTGAGAGTTTTCCATTTTGGTTCGTAATTTATAACAGACAGATGTTTTCCCTTCCACTTTTTCGTTCAACTTCCTCAACCTCTTCAAATGAACTGCTCACTACAGATACAACTTTAGAATTCTGTCTCCCATGTGATTTGTTTATAAAGGAAATTCCTTTAGGAAAATCTTCCAAATCTTTAAGGTTTTTGAGGACATCAAATTTTTCTATGGAGTTTGAATCCTTAGCCATAAGAGATATTGGGTGTTGAAGGTCCTAGAAAAAATTTCTACTAAACTATCCAGCTTCATTAATGACTAAAAGTAGGGATTAGTATTATTTTTAATCATACTTGTTTTGGACGACCCACATGACGATTACCTCATTAAAATTTCTTCTACACTTAACTACTTCGAGGTCATGTTCTTTCTATTGTTATTTTTTGTTCTTTTCTAGCGCTCAAGCTACCCTCAAATTTTACTTTTACAGTGAGATCTTATTCCCTTGAGGATTCCAAGATGCCTTCAATTTCTACCATTATACTATAATTCTATGGCATTTCCTTTTTCTTTGCTAGCAATTGTTCTTGATTCTTCTAAACCCATATTTAGTTTTTTTTGGTGTAGTCTTTCCATAAATGTCATATTTGAAGGCCTTAGTAAAAATGAGATCCTGTATAAAGACCCTTGCCAAAACTACCTGATTTTTTGTTAACTGTGGAGTTTCTTTAGTTGAGGACTTCCATCAAACACTTTGCCAATTGACTGCTTGAATACCACTGTGATTTCTTTCTTACTGCTAATATGAAGAGGTATGCTTGTTTGTTGGGTTTGTATTGTAATTTGATGGTTTTCTTTAGATCTCAGTGATGCAAAAGTTTCATAATAAGTTTGAAAGTATTCATGTGCATTAAATCCAAAAAGATAATCCCATACTAAGGATAAACGACAACAATCTTGTAATAAATATAACAGTAATTTGAATGAAGATAATATGAATATTCTAATGACTGTAACAAATACTATATGATAACAACTACAAGTAAATCATATTTAAACCCCTTGTCTGACCTGTATATTTAAATGTAACAACAACTCCCTTTCATTGATGATAAATCTTCTTGAAGTGCCACGATTTGTCTGAGTATGTATACTGGCAGCTGGTAAAAGAAAAAGGAAATTCCAAGCAGTCTAGTTTGAACTCTTTCCAAGCAATTCATAGTATAAATGAAGGCAGTGTGGGGTGTCACTTTTCCTTGGTGTCTCTCCACTCAAATTGTGCCCAATACCCCTTCAAACTGATGTGATTGTCCAATAAGCAAGCCAAGGAACAATGATATTATGGGAAGAAGATCAGACTAGAATCTGAAGGCCAAGGAGCAAGGAGGGAAGAAAGAGGTTGAGGGTGCAGTGGCTGCTACAATCCAAAATTTTATATGAAGAGTGCAGACTGAGGTTAAGGCTTGTGGATTTTTTTTATCAAATTTGGCATACTCCTTTGACGATGGCTGAACATTATTATGATTTAGGTATGTATGGTGTTATACTCTATGGTAAATAAATTATTCTTGTGCTCTTAGCTATGCAATATGACCATTGTTGAACCAATAATGATAAGCCATAAACTCTCGAGTCTCAATAGAAACAAAATATCTAGGGGCAGATCTATATTGGCTTGCAGTATGATTTGTGCATGGCTTTATTAAGGATTTTCCATGGTGATGACTAGCATGTAATGGGTTGTATGATTGGACCTTGTACACTTGATAGTAACTAAGCATATTTCAACAACAAGAAACCCTAAGTAACAACTAAACAGAGGTGTATATTAGCAGAGATAGAGTTTGAATAAAGTGACTTGACTGTGACAATGATATGACAAAAACATTGGAGGAAGAGTAGTGAAGACTTGAGAAGAGACTAAAGATGATAGACTGGCAAAGGTTTTCATTACCATGATCATTTTGTGCACTGTGCAAAAGTGGGATCTTTTTCCAAGAAGATTGAAACCTTCACCAGTCAGTGGAAAAGTAAGAGAATTTGGAGCTTCTATCTCAGTTGGTGCTGAAACTTGTGAGAGGTTGGAGCATCTCTCCATTGAAGTGTATAAAATGAGTTGAAGCTTGTGTATAGAAGGTTTTAGCCTTCTTCCTATTGGTGTAGGAGATCCAGGGACTTGGATCTTCATTTGAGTTGGTGCCCATAAAGTCTGGAGATTGGAGTCTCCTCATATCTATGTAAAATATTGGCTGCTAAGATCAATTGGAATCGATTTTTTTTTTATGCATGATGCACATTAATAGATTATTCTAAGTTCATATTATAGCACTTTCCAATATTATTTCAAGATACATAGAGGTTCTGATAACATGGAAGGAATTTCAGCAAGAATGCTAGTTAGACAAGCTGTTGAAGGGCACTAAGTTTTTCCATGTTCAGACAACAACCGTGGATCAAGTTTGTGTGGCATAAGTTCAGTTTAAATCCCATGGTCTCTTAGAGATAAATTAGATGGCTACATAAGTGAAGCCTCTATAAATGTAAAGAGTCCTAATCTCCTTTTTGTGCCATAAAAAATTTATAAGCTTAATAAAAATTCAAAGGAAGATGTATGGGGACTGTTGAGGGCTAGAGGACATGGATGGATGATTCTGGGAGGTATATAGGAAACATGAGTAAACCCTCTACCAATACTTGACACCACAGGAAGGAATCTCATGATACGATTCTATACCTGGTAGGGTTGTTTATTGAATATGTGAAGGGAACAAGATTTGTGCCTAGTTTTTGTGGGAAAGACCCAATCAGATCTGGGATAAGATGCTTTGTGTGGTATCATAGACCTGATGTTGGCTTTGCTATCCATCAGAAGATATTTCTATCTCTTAGAACCACCAAGTGTTGAAATAGGGTTGAAAAAGGAGCTAAATTTCTAATCAATATGATGGGTTGAGACCTAGAAAGCAACCTGCAGGTTTTGTTGTTTTAGAGTCACTGGCTCGCACATGTAAAGAGCTATGCATTACTGATCATGATATCAGATGAAGGTGGATATAGAGAAATACAATTCATAGTTCTGTATTGTATGATCTCTGTTTTGTTTTTTGTGCTTGGTGCATTTTAGTTCTATTTCTATGTTAAAAAAAATTACATTTTTGTGTTTATATTTTATTTCCTCGTGTCTATATTATATTCAACACACACACACATCTGTGTCCTGGTGTCCTAGTGTCATGTGAATTAGATATAGAGAGATTTCATATTCACTATAACTATGGAGATACCTATGGTTCCAACGTGAATCTACACAAAATGAACATACACACACAAAAAATATCAAGCTTGAATTACAAAAGCTGGTATTTTCTAGGTAAATAAACCATGGATTGATGAGCTTGATCTTGCATGGCAGTGGCTTTGATTTGCTTTATTCCCACCTTCTAGATGAAGCTCCTAAGATCTTGGCAAAATATATTGATCTTGATTTTAACTTGATTTTCTTAATCATAAAGTTATCCATGGATTTCATCTCCATTTGCATGCTTTGCAGTTTCCACACATTAATCTACCAATATTTTATATTTTAACTGGAAGTTACTCCATTATTGCATTATGTTCCATTATATCTCCTTGATTTCTTGTAGCTAAGTTAAACCACAAGATTATGAAATCTTTTCAAATTTTCCACTCTACCTCTGTGAATTGAGCTATATTACCCATCACATTCATTTTCATGCACACTTCCTTGTGTATCTTCCTTTCTGGAACATAGACATTTTTCCTTGTTCAATGGGAATTTGGTATTTTCATTTTCATGTTTTATCTAAGTACTATGTAAAGAAAGGACATGTCACATGGAAGATACATAGAGGATAATTTGGCATTGTATATTTGGTGGGTTGGAAGAGGAGTAGTATTCTCTTTGGCCCTTTTCCTCCATCTACCATAATGTCCCATCTGTGCTTCTGGTCCTCTCATTCATCACAAGTTTTCTTTAGTATAAAATCTTCTTCCCAACTCCCTTGTAACAGGACTGAGTTGAAACTTGAAAGAATGAAAATGATTCGATTGTCATATTGTAAACAAATTTTCTCTTGGCCACATTATCATCCCTATGCAAGTTTTTAGTACTTATGTAATCATGTCAGAAGTTTGCTTAATCATGCCATCCATTTCCTAAAGGATGTTGTCAAGTACCACAAATATCCTTAACCATTATTCTTCTTTGGTTCCATCCATATGTTCATTTAGTATCCTTGTTTGGGATAAGGGGATATCCAATTTAGCCATATAGTTGGCCAATTTATTCCTTTACCTTGGGTTATGTTTCAAACCAATTCCATAGAATTTAGTTTCAAGGATTCCTATTTCCTGAACAAAGTTGTTTGCTTCTATTTGTTTTTCTTGTTGGAGACATTTACCATCATACACACTCTTTCGGTCAAATTGGCCTAGTTAAACCACTATCCTAAGTTTAATTGACATCAGTGGAGCATTAATT
>LPNX010220542.1:57666-97048 GCA_001517045.1 Pseudotsuga menziesii
AAGAAACCTATTGGGTATTCCAGAAATTTTCCAATTCATGAGTAATTGTTAATAATTCTTTGATGAGATTGAATCTTAGTTCCTAGATCATGTGCAAGAATTAATATTTCTATCATTATCCTTTCCTATATTAATGATCAAGAATGGGTACGCTCTTATAATTAGACTTCTTATCATAAGAAGCTCAATCTCATTCCAAGAATCATATTCAACAAATTTTCTCATCATTGGATACTTTCCCTAGCCCTAAATTAAAAGTTGAGACATCATTTATGCTCTTCAATGAGGCTTGGAGAAAACTGTTATTTTCTATTTGGTACCATCTCCATTCTTGAGTTAGTTATTTACTATTTAGTGGAATGGACACAATGGATTTCTATTTAAATTGGATTTGAAAAGACAATCTTTAATAAGGTTTGTTCATCTTGGTAGCATAATTTTATTATAAATGCTTCAAAGTTCAAAGTCCCAACCTCTTTCAATCTATTGAAATGGATCTTAGTTTCATGAAACCAGGGATGATACCTCTTTTTTTTAGGGGAGGTGACTGGGGGGATGATGGGGTTCAAAGGATAAATATTAAATATAACATTGAAAAATCAACATACTATAAAAATGTGGCATAGGAAAACCAACAAGCACACTACTTCTATTAATGTTTTTCTTGGGTGTAGAATACAAAACACAAACAAATTGTTCATGCGAATTCATCAAGGATTGAGATTCCAACACTCGTAGCCTCTATATAGACAAGTATTATCAAATAAGAAAGCATACTGCTTGGATCTTTGAAGGACATACACACTCAATGGTAGAAGTAGTAGGAAACAACTGAAATGATCACAAAATCAAGATAGGATTGTTGGAAAATAGCATCGTGATCTTGGTTAGTAAGCCAAAAAAGGCCCGTGGATCCTATGCATAGATGAGGTAGGACCTTTAATGACCTACCTTGAGCAGTGCTCAATTAAGACCATAAATCTTCCAATCCTCATTGGCTAGGCATGGATTGTGTTTTTTCATCATATCTCTGTTAATGATCTTGTCGCTTATGAATAGTGAACATTATACCATTTTGTATGAATTTGGATGGTTCTTCCTATAACACTTCTTGTACTCGCAATGAGTGGATTATCAACCATTAGATACAATTCTAGATTTCTATCCCATATACGATATTAAAATTTATACATGATTTATTAATTTTCAAATATGTATCTTTAAAATGTCATTTATGATTCATTCATCCATTTTTCCTTGCTTTTAAAATTCCATTTATGAAATATTCATACATTTTTCCCACTTCTTTAGTCCATTCCACATTTTTTCATTACTCAATGAGATTTTTCCTTAATCTTGTAAGTTCTTAACTGCCAACGCAAGCTTCTCCAACTCAATTGATGGGTTTAAATTAGTTTTATGATGGCTTTTATCTACCCACCTTGTTCTACACCTAGTATTTGAAATGCAATTATAGGTCCATGATTTTCCTCGAATATATTATTTGTTCTTACTCTTACTTGGAACGGTATCTTATCCCTTTGTATACATCTCTAGCTCTATTGCGCCAAGTGAATATTTTGTATAACAAGGAACCTAGTAGTTCTTATGTATGGCTCCATTCCATCTTCAATCTTCATAACTTCAACTTTCACCAAAGCTAGTGAGATCAATTTACTAATGTTACGATTTGGATGAAGGCAGGTTTGAAATTTCCAACATGCATTTTTATATTACATTCCATTTGTTTTCCTAAATTTGATTTTGAATATTTGAAGGATTGGTCTTTTGTACACCCACATCAATTTTGGCATTTTATTTTGTTGGAGGACTTGGCTGGTGATACATCATATTTTTCAGCTTGGTATTATTTGATAGTTTTGTATAAATTTATGCTTTGATGTATAAGGTGTTGAAATATAATGGGAATGTACAAACTATTGGATGTGTTGAAGATGGAGGATTAAGAGTATTAAATTTTTTTAATTTTCAATTTTGAATTGAAATATCCATGATCCCTATTAGGTTGCATGATATTTTCCTATTTCATGGCAACTCTTCTCCCTGTCAAAAACTTCTGTGAAAACCATGTTTTTGACAATATGAAAGAACTAATCCCAGATGGATTCAATAAATGAATTGAGTGGGTTTGAGACCAAAATGGAATCAATAATTAGGGATTAATTTTGTTATTTTAAGACTCTTTCATGGGATTGCTACTATAATGTCATTTGCAGGCTGGTTGAAATCCAAGGATCTCTATTTATTTTTGAAAATATCAAAGGTACATTTTGTTTATGTTTTTGTCCTATTTTATTAGCAAAAACCCAATAGTCATAAGCATATTCTTGAATAATTGAAGTTTTGAACTCATGGGTGTTATAGCTCAAAATGAAACATCTCTACCTATGACCACTTTCCTATGTTTTCGTCGCATGTTGACACTTCCATGACGACACTTGAATAAAGTCACTCAAAGTCACTAAAAAAACACCTAACTTGGAGGATCCATATCTTTAGTTTTGTAACTTCGTTTGAACTCATCTCTACACTGTTGGAAAAATATTTCAATTAGCTAAACCTTTCCAGAAGACACCAAAGTCTGAAAATGCCCAAAAGTACCCTCAAAACGAGTTTTTGATGTGTACATGACTTTCCTTAAGGAAACCCACATACGTATGCGACTGTCTATATATAATACAGACGCACGCCTCCAAAAAATGTCAAAAAATATGAATTTTAAAATTTGGGTAGTTTGGGTAGTTTGGGTAGTTATGCAACTGACTCCTTTAGTTATAACAACTTTGTCTTCGACCCTAACTCTTCATTAAACATATAAATAGAGGTAGGGAGGTCCATGAGAAGAGACTTAAATCTTTGCATTGTTATGCTGGAGGATTTGGAACTCTCTTTTCCCACACCTTTTCCCTAGAAGCATTCTCCTTATGTTGCAGAGTTTGGAGGCTGATTTCCTTGTAGAAGAGAAGCAACAGAACCAGATCAAGGTTTCGTGAGGTGCCAAACTTGAAGAGAAGGTATATTTGTACTTGTTTTCAAGATTAATAAAGATGTGATGTCCTTCTTCTTCCCAAATCAATGTGTCTTGTACATTGAATCTCTGATTGTGATTATATGATGTTATATATTACATTATGTTTTTATGTTTCATTGAATATAATCTCTTTTCATATAGTCTATTTGGTTTGAGGAAGGTATAACTTATTTTGCAGGTCTCTTGGAGCAAGAGGAGCAAGAAGAGGATTGAAGGGCTGCTTGGATCAAATTTCATTTTTCTAATGTATGAACCTTTCCAATCTCTAAAACTTGCTTATATATGCTTGTTGAACCTTATACATCCACCTTTCAACCCCAGTACATTGATGGCCTCTTAAACCCTAGCAATAGGATACTTTCCTTTACAACAAAACTGGAAACTCCAGTGGGGAGAGCCTTATCTATTTGGGGTTTCTTTGTCTTTATTTCATCCTTTTGAAAAGTTTTATGTCTTTATTACAAGTTAGGAACACCTTTCCTGCCTTCCTAGGTTAGTTTTTGACCCTTTTTGTTCCTTTTTTCATCCATACACGACTTTTAGGCTAAATAGTCACATGTATGTGTTGTATACACGACTTGCACTACTTGCAACCTACATGTCATACGTGACCTGCCTTAAGGCAATGTTAGGGCGCGCACCTCAACGATCCTTAAGATGGGTTACTCCATGGGTTTGACTCAAAATAGTCTTAGGGGTGTCGGGGGTTGAGTCAAAATCCTCTATTGTAATAAACCCACGGCTTAAGACCAGGGTTTAGGGTTTTGGGTGCCCATGGTATTGAATCCATGTTTTTGTAAACAGTGCGTTATAAATAGGCACTTGTGTAAATAAGAAAGCTTAGGTTTTATGATGTAAGAAATACTAAGGCGAGGCTAAGGCTGATGTTGTAAGGAAAGGTTAAGTCCCAGCTGTGTGCGTGGATGACCTCTGCAACTGTGTGCGCAGAGGGTTTTGTAAGAAGATTAAGGAAAGATATGCAGCTGTGTGCGTAGAGGCCTGCTACTGTGTGCGCGACTGTTAAGGACTAAAGGGATCTGCAGCTGAGTGCGCAGATCAAACTGTGGTTTTGTAGCAAGTTGAATAAAACACAGTTTGTGGACGTAACCCCTACACTGGGGGTGAACCATGTTATATCTGGTGTTGTGGTTTCTTGTGTTGTTTCTCTTTCTATTGTATTTTCTGCATTAATAACTGTATACATTTGATAACTTAGATCATTGCTAATAACAAGCTTCGCCGTGAATTCCCTGTAGTGGGTTAAGCAAGTCACGGTTGTTTATCTATCTGCGAAGTTGTATATATAAGTGAATGACAAAGCTATGTAAGTGTTGATTAATAATTTATTAAAGGCTAAGGTACAGTAATATCCCTCTCTGCTTGCAGAAACCTGATTCTGCGGCACCCCATAGCTGTTTCGGGTGAGACTGCAACCTGTGCGCAGGTTGTTTCCGAAAGGGCCAACACTGTGGGTGTTTTGTTGGTACTAAATAAAAGGATTAAACCCAGGTCTTCCCTATTTCCCAATAGGCAACCCGTGTATGCACTTGAATTTGTGTTCTTTCATCATTTTTTAGGGTTTTTGGGTGATTTGATGGCTTTTGTAGGGCCTTCAAGGGTCCTCTGCATGTGCATGATTCCTGAGAGGTTGTTTTATCTCTGTTAAGTGCTCTTTGTCTATATTTTTAGTCTCTTTCAATTCTTTGAACTTATTTTGGCTGCCTTCCCCCCCACCTCCTTCTTCGTCTTGACCTTTTTGGACAAGGTACTGAGCAGTCTCTGTTTGTAGGCTTAGATTGATACTTGGGACTTCTTGACCTTTTTTTATGTCAGTCTTATTGCTCAGTCTCTTCATTCCAAAGTTTTTGGCTTGTTTACTTTTGTGATCCTTCCTTCCAAGAGAGATTATATCCAACTTTAGAGAAACCTAGGGTTTGTTTGTGGGGTGTAGAGTAATTGTTTATTTGCTTTCCTTACATTACTTGCTTGCATTAGTTGATAGGCTATTTTTCTTCTACACTTATAAAAGAAAAATAAAAAAGAACATGTTTGCTTTATATGCATGTAGATTAGGGTTTTGTCTTTAATGCATTGCATATCTTTATTTTTGAAAAAAAAAAATTGTTTGTTTGCAGATTTCAAGTTTCTATTTGAAAAAGAAAAATAGAATAGTTTTTTCTTTTTGCATTTTAGTTCTCTTTGTTTAGTCATTTTGTTTCAACTTTGAGTCAAAACACCACATAATTTTCATTCCATTTACCCTCTGACTAAAAACAACCCTTAAAATAAATGATATAATTTAAAAAATATTAGTAAGTTTTATTTTATAGGCTCATGCACCAACTAGCTTAGGCTAGACTTGTGGGATAGGGGGTTTAAACTCCTGTTATAGCTGATTTTACCACACTAGGTGAATCACACTTGTATGGACTTCCCCTGTCCCTTTGCAGACTCCTTAGACCCCTTGGACCATTTTTTGTCCTTTGATGTTTCCTAGACCATCCCTATAAACATGTGAAAATTGCTATACACGACTTTTAAACCCCTTATAGCATATATATGCGAGTTTGACACCTAAAACCACATACATCAAGATGTGTACAAAATCCAAATCCTTTCGGAGTTTTCTTTGACATGGATTTGACTCACTTGTCTCCTGGCCTTCCATATTCCTTGAGATCACTCAGATTCGACCTTTCATTACCCCATTGAAAAGATATATAAGGAACTCTTTGGATACATTGAAGGCATAAGAGAATTGAGAGCAAAGAAGCTATAGTCCATTGTTTCCAGAACTTGTGCTTGAGTCTGCATCCCTTTGTCCCTTAGAGCACTTTGGTGTTGTTCCCAAGCTTGCCTTTTTCTTGTGAGCTTGCTATCGAGAGATGGAGGATTGAAGTGGTGGAGGCCCAAGTGGGGGATTCGGTTTCTCCTATTCGCAAACGTGTCGACAGAGGTTGTATTCATTGTAATCTATGATTTTATATTAATATAAATATATTTTCTTGTCCAATAGTGTATGTTTGAATGAATATTTTATCCATGGATGATTTCAAATGATTATATGTTGTTGATTATATATGCTAGAGTAGATATAACACCAATATATAGTATGCTTGTCCTGTTTACTTGTTGTTGAGGAATTCATTCATCAATTCAAGCTGAAGTTGGAAAGCTCAACAGGGATCTACTTCAACCATCTAGAATAAGGTACGAGGTCTGATCCTTTAGTGTTAGATATTTGATTTCTCTTGCATATGGAGAGAAATTCCTATGGATTTGGGTACCACAACAGATAGCTTCACTCCAGAAATCAATCCTTTCCAATATGCAAGAGAAATTAAATATCTAACACTAAAGGATCAGACCTCGTACCTTATTCCGAACGGTTGAAGTAGATCCATTTTGAGCTTTCCAACTTCATCTTGAAATGATGAATCACTTCCTCAACAACAAGTAAACAAGACAAGCATACTATATATTGGTGTTAGATCTACTCTAACATATATAATCAACAACGCATAAGCATTTGAAATCATCCATGGATAAAATATTCATTCAAACATACATTATTGGATAGGAAAAGATATTTCTATTAATATAAAATCATAGATTACAATGAATACAACCTTTGTCGGCACGTCTGCAAATCGGAGAAACTAAATCCCCCACTTGGGCCTCCACCACCTCAATCCTCCATCTCTCGATAGCAAGCTCACAAGCAAAAGGAAAGCTTGGGAATAACACCAAAGTACTCCGAGGGACAAAGGGATGCAAACTCAAGCACAAGTTTCAGCAACAATGGACTATAGTTTATTTGATCTCAATTATCTTATGCCTTCAATGTATCCAAAGAGTTCCTTATATAGCTTTTCAATGGGGTAATGAAAGGTCGAATCCAAGGGATCTCAAGGCATATGGAAGGCCAGGAGACAAGTGAGTCAGATCCATGTCAAGGAAAACTCCAAAAGGATTTGGATTTTGTACACATCCCGATGTATACAGTTTTAGGGGTCAAACCCGCGTATATACACGATAAGGGGTTTAAAATTCACGTATAGAAATTTTCACATGTTTATAGGGATGGTATAGGAAACATCAAAGGACAAAAAATGGTCCAAGGGGTCTAAGGAGTCTACAGAGGGACAGGGGAAGGCCATACAAGTGTGATTCACTTGGTGTGGTAAAATCAACTATAACAGATGCCCCCTAATGTGCGAGGTCAGAGGGGTCATACAATGGCCGAAATACATTATAATTCCATCCCAGAAGTGGAGTGATGAAGGATCCCAAATGGAAGACCAACCACCCAATATGCATAGTACAATAATACAAATCTGTACATAACTGCAAGTACATATAGCAGTCCTGAATACATAAGAGTACAATGGCCATGAATAGGCATGATACAAGATATCACATAAGTGGTCATCGCCACGTACCATATACATAGATCAGAGTCTCCATGATGAAGATATACAAAGGACCATGATCTCCATAATGGATGAAGATATATAATAGATCAAGATCTCACTAGTGGCTGGAAATATCTGACATATACTAGAATCAAGTCACGAGAGCTGAAATCTCATGAACACTGGCACGATCAAGGAGGTAGCATATAAGTCAAGGAAGCTGGCATGGCTAGACATGAGACAAGCTCAGGCTATATGGCTGATACTCAAATCCAGGGAAGCCGGCATAAGGTGCAATGAGGCGGGAAAAGCTCATGATAATGCAATTATGACTTGACATAAGGGAGTCCTGGGGAAATGGCCAGCATAAACTTCAAGAGGAGTATGAATCTCTTGCTCAAGGACATGGCGGGACTAAAAGGGACTCCTGGACCTAAGAGAGGACTCACAGCATGGGTACCAAATGCAAAATGGAGCTAACTAGGAAACCCATTTATAGGAAAGCTCTACCATTCACATAATATCACTTCTAACAACAACATGAAGGTTTCGTGATACCATGGAATGGGTTCATACCTAAGGTTAAAATGAAACAGTCATAAGGTCATGAAAAATGCAAGCGGATGTGAAATCCCAACATATATGCTAGTTTAGACATGATACCTATGATAGAAATGAATGGGTCGAAACCTCGGAGAGAGTGTACAAACTTGAACCCTACATGACAACCGTATTTGTCCAAAACAACCCAAAATAGTCAATAAAGAATCCGAACTATAGGATATAGGGAGGAATGATCATGACAACTGCACCCAAATGAAATAATGTGGTGAACAATGGGACATAAAAAGGAAAGTAAAGTGTAGACCCAACATTCACACATCCACTACCACCCCCATGAGGGTGACCACCAGTGTAAAGACCGACCGAAGGGAATAAAAATCCTCCACAAATGGAGTAGAGGATGGAATATGACCATTCCCAAATCTATCAGCACGGTAAGGGGCTGTGATGCCCCCAAGTCTGACACCAGGGTCCGTACTAGGAACAAGGATGGGTGATAGGATACCAAGCATGCCGAAAATAAAAGGACCTGAACTCAAGAGAGCATAAATATACTCAAGTAACCATGATCCCAAAGGCCAACTAGCACACAAAGAGCACACTCCTAAGAAAATCTACAGCCAAAATACAAGAAAACTAAGGGGAGGATATGTGAGCTCCCGAATGCAGCAGGTATGTCTCACCTAGGAGAGGCTCGAAACTCCCATACACTATAAGTAGAGGTATGTAACCAATTATAGTGTCCCTCAGCTTCAACGCATAAAGAGACTATGCTATCCGACCTCTACCTGGCTAGGACACTCACAAAATAACCTCTGTAAGTACCCCCTTGATAACCTAGGTAAGGTAAGTAAGGTCACCTCAACATAATCATTGCTCAGGCAGACAGTTGCACGCAGGATTGACCGTATGGATAGGGTATCAAAGCCCAAAACCCTTGAAAGAGCCCCCAGATACGAATACAATCCTGGAAATATCTCCAGTGCTACTTAGTTGTGACTAGGGGTCATCCCAATCAATAACCGCTCACACTGGCTCGTGCTTAACTCCCTTTTGAGAGGAGGATCCTGAGAAACACCAATTATACCAAGGAATTTCACACTCTCACCTAGACAGACACATACATGCTGTTGTTTAGTGGTATTGGAGAATTTACTCACAATGAACTATTCCAAGACCCTAAAACCTAATCTTGTTGGTGTACCCTATAAAATAAAAGATTGTAATTCATTTTATTATGCGTTGATTTTAATTGGATGTGATTACTAAAAGGGAAATGGCCGTGCAACTAATGATATGAAGACTAAATAGTGAAATAAATATGCACACCATAACGAACAATGCTAAGTGCAATATTTGTCAAATGAAAAATAGGGTATGCCACTACATAAGATGCAAAAATATATATTCCTTTCTGAATGCCAATGTAATCCTTCCTATATGAAAGCCTAAATAAAACTCTCATCCAAGCAATCTAATGCAAGTACCAACTCAAATCCATATTTAAGATGCAACTAAGAGTGCAACTATTTTGTATTTTTCAATATAAAAGAATGAAAAGTGCAAATAAAAGTCATCTAAAACTCTCAGTCTCTGCAGCAAGTATAAAACACAATCCCAGCAAGACATTGAGACAAAAAGAGTAATGCACTAATGGAAAAACAAAAAGGGAAAATGACTAAAACTACTTTCAAAGAAAAATCAATGAAAAAGCGGTCTCTGGTCACAAAAGAAGCATCCAACAGACAACATCAGACCCAAGGAAGACCCAACCACACTCACGACCCACCCAAGAACTTCCCACAACATCAAACTCACCAAAATGGAGGATGTACACGAATTTTTAAAGAACAACTGCATATATACGTGACTTTTGGCCAAAAAGCTGCACGTATACGTGGATTTTGGCCAAAAACCTGTGTGTATACGCGACTTTTGGCCAAAAATCTGCATATGTACGTGACTTTTGGCCAAAAACCTATGTATACAGAGAAGACAGTGGTAAAAAGTAGGCCAAGGGTCAAACCAATAAAGGGGAGTGTCAATGGATGAACATCCTATATAATGCAACACAGAAACAAGGAGAAACAAAGAGCAAGTCAAGAATATCAAGCCCATTGTGCCCGTAAACCCAAAATAAAAATAAGGAACATCCCCACTGGAGTCACCAATTCTGTTGTAGAGGGAAATTTCTATGGCTTGGGGTACCACAACAGACAGCTTCACTCCAGGAATCAATTATTTCCAATATGCAAGAGAAATCAAATATCTAACACTAAAGGATTAGACCTCGTACCTTATTCTGGACAGTTGAAGTAGATACCCGTTGAGCTTTCCAACTTTAGCTTGAATTGATGAATTACTTCCTCAACAACAAGTAAACAAGATAAGCATAATATATATTGGTATTAGATCTACTCTAGCATATATAATCAACAACGTATAAGCATTTGAAATCATCCATGGATAAAATATTCATTCAAACATACATGATTAGACAGGAAAAGATATTTCTATTAATATAAAATCAGAGATTACAATGAATAGAACCTCTGTTGGCACGTTTGTGAATCGGAGAAACTGAATCCCCCACTTGGGCCTCCACCACCTCAATCCTCCATCTCTCAATAGCAAGCTCACAAGCAAAAGGAAAGCTTGGGAAGAACACCAAAGTGCTCCAAGGGACAAAGGGATGCAGACTCAAGCACAACTTCCGACAACAATGGACTATAGTTTCTTTGCTCTCAATTCTCTTATGCCTTCAATGTATCGAAAGAGTTCCTTATATAGATTTTCAATGGGGTAATGAAAGGTCGAATCCAAGCGATCTCAAGGCATATGGAAGGCCAAGAGACAAGTGAGTCGGATCCATGTCAAGGAAAACTCCAAAAGGATTTGGATTTTGTACACATCTCGATATACGCGGTTTTAGGGGTCAAACCCACGAATATATGTGATAAGGGGTTTAAAAGTCACATATAGAAATTTTCACATGTTTATAGGGATGGTCTAGGAAACATCAAAGGACAAAAAATGGTCCAAGGGGTCTAAGGAGTCTACAGAGGGACAGGGGAAGGCCATACAAGTGTGATTCACATGGTGTGGTAAAATTATCTATAACAACTCCCCACAAATATAAAATTTCAGACGTATTTGTTCAATCACTAGGTAAACCCTTTTCTATGTTGATTGTATCTGGGAAGCTCCTCTCAAACGGGAGTTAAGCACGAGGCCACATGGAGACTTGGACTGAGGAGATAACCCTCTGATTCCTTGTCAAAGTGTAGACCAAGTTTTTTGCGCATCTGGGGATTCTGTCTTAGACAGGGTTTCAGGCTTTGCTACCCTTCCCATGTGTACGAACTAGGATTGTGACTACCCCCCCAGACTATTAATATAGTTAAGGTAGCCTTTAGTCTCTTTGACATTTAGGGTTCATACACAGGTACACCGAAAGGATATTTTTGGTTGACGTTGGACGGGCTTGGAAGGTAACCTCGGTAGAAGGTGTGGGAGGGCAATGGGTAATTCCTTTGCTTGTGCCTAAGAACATCTACGGGGACGCTAAGTAACTGTCTATCAGCTTTCTTTTGGAAAGCATATCTTATACTTTTTTGTCTGTTTGGATTTAGGAATTTTTTAGTGAGTGTTGTGTGGTTTGTCTGTACTTAGTCTTCCTTTAGGTGTGTGCTTGGTACTTTTGGTTTCTTGTTGACCTCAGAATTTGTCTCCTTGTTTGAAAATATGTCTAACACCCATTTGAACACCAGCCAAGAGATCCCCATGCTGGGAAATACTTGTACTATTCTTCTCACGGGGAATTTTGGTGTTCCTTTGATGGCCACCCTGAATCTACCTGGATTCATCCGAGGGATACCGGTGAGGTTGTTTTCCACTCCAATTGTCATGAATTCTCTTAGTGCTTCTTAAGTAATCTCCTTATATCAAGGGCATCAAAACACTGCTTCCCCTTCACCTATAGTTGATTCTCCTCCTCCTTCTACCTCATGCGGTCAAAGTACTGATGCTAGTAATTGGCAGTCTAAAAGGAGTAAAAGAAGGAAGAATAGGAAGAAGGCACATAAGCAAGGGGGCACCCATTCAAACTCTGCAAGTCAAGTTGAACCTCACCACCTAGCCTCTGCAGTTCATGCTGGGGGCACCTATCCAACTTCTGCAGGTCATGTTGGATCTAAGCACTCAACCTTTGCAAGTCAAGTTGATCTTCACCATCCAGCCTCTATTGATCATGCTAGTGGGATCCTTCCAACTTGTCTAGGTCATGTTCGATCCAGTCACTTAGCCTTTGCAGTTCATGCTGAGGGCACCCATTCAACCTTTGATGTTCAAGTTGAGCCTCCCCATCCAACCTCTGCAATTCATGTTGGATCCATCCACTCAACCTATGAAGTTCATGCTCGGGGCACACACTCAACTACTACAAAGCATGTTGATCCTAACCATTTAGTATCTATTTTTCATGCTAGTGGTGCTCGTCCAACATTTGCAATTCATGTTGGACCCAGTCTCTCAGCCTCTGCAAGTCATGATGGGGGCAGTCTCTCAGCCTCTATGGTTCATGCTGAAGACAATCCTTCAGCCACTGCGAGTCATGTTGACACTGTTGAAAAGACTAATCATTCAAAACACAAGCCCAAGTTTCCTTGTAAGCTTTGTGAGGGAGAGCACCTTACTTATAAATTCCCTTCTATTGCAAAGGTGCGAAGAGTTTCGTTTCATGGTCATTCCGTTTTAGAACATTCTGAAGCTTTTCAACAACCAACCTCTCTTAGTTAGGTGGGACCCAGTTACCTAGCCTCTGGTGGTCATGCTGGGGGAAAAATCTCAACCTCTGTAGGTCATGTTGAGAGCAAACAGTCAGCCACTACTAGTCATGTTGACACCGTTGAGAAAAATGGTCGTTCGAAGTGAAAACTTAAGTTCCCTTGTAAGCTATGCGAAGAGTGTGGTCCAAGACTCAAGAATTTCCTTCTCTTGAACAACCTATAGTTTCTCAACAGCCTACTCAACCTTTGGTTTATGAAGTGGTCGAACCAATCTCAAGTTTGGTTGATCCCACTCTTCTTTCAGAGAGTGAGCCTGATCTGATTGAACCAATGTAATATTTGGTCAGTCCCACTCTCCCTTCGGAGAGTGACTTTCACGAAGCGGTTGAATCGATTCCATTGTCAATCAATCCCACTCTTCCTTTGGAGAGTGAAGTGTTTGCTAGTCACATTTTATTCATTTCTAGTTCATAACTTACTGAGCAAGGGGGCACTGAACTCACTTCAGATGAACCCCCACCAAGCTCTCAGATTGCTTCCTTTGATTGGGATAGCCTAGTTGAGCTGTGCCTTCCTTCTAATGAACCTTTCTAGATAAAGGTCAAATTTGAACCATACACAATTGCTCGTTGTATTGTTGATGAAGGAGCCTCAGTTAGTATCATGTCTGCTCATGCTTGGTGAGGCATGGGATCTCCCAGCCTTGTGTCGACTGCTAGTGAGTTATTGGAGTTTGATAGAAGAACTTGTATAGCCTTGGGAATTCTTTCTCAAACACCTGTTACTTTGGGTGAGAAGACCGTCTTAGTTGACTTCATGGTGATAGAAGACCCCTTGGAATTTAATATGCTCCTTGGACATGATTATGTCTATTCCATGCAAGATGTGGTGTCAACATTATTTCATGTGATGTACTTTAATCATGGAGAATAAATTGTCACTATCAATCAATTGGAGTTTATTGATCCATCTCCTAACCCAACTAGAGACCGGGTCTTTCCTTTATTGATTCCCAGTGTTTCTATAGACACTACCCCACCACAGGTGATCTATGTGGCCTCATGTCCTTTGCGTTCAATTGCTATTGAGAAGCAGCCTCTATTTTCATCATTTACATTCTTGGGACTTGGTCCCAACAGTTGACTAGGTGAGTCATTCTATATAGACTGTGGGGCCTAATCTCCACTATGTCAATCCATTTGAAAGTTTAGACATGTGTCCTATCTTGGATTATCTCCTTCCTTCAGATGAAGTCTTCTTAGAGTGTTTGATACAGTATGACCTTATTTTTGATGTTGGTTTAGTTGTGACCAAGTCTAACCCTAATTTTCCTAGCAAGCCTGACCTTTCTTCCTATGTTGGTCTTGTTGAGTCTTTTGACTCTTCCTTTGTACAGCAAGTCAGTGATCCTGACGAGTTTGATTTTTCTTATGAATTTTTCAACTCCTATGATCCTGAGTTTGTTCATGCAAACTCTATCTCCCTTGTTGATTTTTTCTCTCTTTCTGAGATTGATCTTACTGATTATAAACCCTCGATCCTTGGTGCTATATAACCTTCTTCAGTCGATTCTGCCTAGACTTTAATTTTTATAGAAGATAGCAAAGTTGCATGTGTTTCTGTCAAAGTGACCTGCATCAGAAATTTTCTTTCGAATATGATTTTGATGTTGTTATTTATTGGATTCAAGGTTTTTAGTTGGATTCACAACTGTTTACTGGCCTCACCTTGTTGTTAAAGTTATAAATGCATTTGCATGTGCCCTGCTAACACTTATGAGCCTAATGTCGGCTTCCACACTTTTAGCTCATTGTATAAGCCCTCATCTTTCTTCTCATCGTCGCTAAGGCTTGTATCATTTTGCCTTTGCAACTTGACACCTTTTACCCTGAGGAGAAATTCCCCAAGTGTCCTTATCTTGCTTTCTTTCCTTGCATTATGCATAGGTTTGTTCCTTGCACTTGGAACTAGTTTCGCTAGCCTATGACATTCGTCTCCTCGCATTTAGAGCATTCTTTCTGCTCTCCTTCGAGCTCCTTAAAAACAGTAACGAGGACATGAGTTAACTTTTCTGAACTCGTTAAAATTTCACGGGAAAGATATTGAGTTTATTTAGGCCCAGGTCTGACTCCTCAAAATAGACTTGACGACCGAGTAAACTTGTCCATTTAGGCTTGTTAAGAATATGTGAATGGGAATCCACATTGGCGGTAGGTTATTGCTTTCTCGGACCATGTGGAATAATACGAGAAAGGAACACTCTCTTTTCTTTAGAATTGAGAAGAGTATTCTCAGGTATAGGTTTATCACTTTTCCGGACCTGAGGGACTAAACTTACAGATAAGGAACCCCCGGTATGAGCTTAGTTTTATTTTTTTCATGCTCTATACCTAAACATGAAAAATATTATGAGTGTACTTTATGTCTATGTCATGCTCGTTAAACACTAAAGAACAAAGCATCAATTTTATTGTTGTAATCCCCATTTCTCTTAATCAAATGGATCTTTCTAAGCGATCTTACCTTTCTTCACACTCGTAAAAATCAGGCTATATGTTTCTTTTGAAGGAGCATTGGGTAGGTGGTAATTTACCCTTTTTCGGAGCTTCCTGACTAAATACAAAAAAGGTGTTCCTTGTTAGAATAATCAACCCATATTTAGCTACCTTAGACATTAATTTAATTATTTTTGTCTTATTTTCCTAGTTCATGTGTCCCACCTTGTGCAAGTTGTCATTTACCTATCCATAGTGGTAAAACTTTCCTTATTTGACTCATGTAGCACTTGGGAAACCTCAAGGAATCAATTCTACTTTATTCCTAGCCTCCTAGGCACCCTTCTGCTTTTTTTGCTTTATTGCCTACTTTTTCAGTGTTTTAAGGCAAAAGGAAAAGCTAGACTAGGTGAGGTTGACTAGTTTTTTGTCCTACACATCCTCCTCTCTTTTCTCCTTGGAAAAGCATGTATGAGTTTTCATTCCATCATTCTTTAGCTTGCCTAATCCTTTTTTCCAATTCGTGAGCTCCATGAAAGATTTGGGATCAGCTTTTTACACCTATGGGGGATTTGCTTATTTTTAGTAAGACTGCTTTATGCTAGATTTGATTTGCTCCTCATGCATTAGAATACCTGATGTAATTATTTAATATAGTAGCCTATGTTATTACAGGGTTGGATATTGTACACTCAGTTAATACAATTTAGTGTTTAGCTCCATTTTCAGTCTCTTTTGTGAGTGATTTTGCATGATCAATTGATAATTGTTGTGAGTGAAATTAATCTATCACTGGGATTAATTTCCACATGGTATCAGAGCCATTGTAGATCGATTTATCTCCTTCAAATTTTTTTTGTAGGTTCGACATCAGTGACTGGGAGCCTTCTACTGACAGCCGGGACAAATTTCTAAAGCTATGGATCAATCTCAGAAGATCATCTTGACTCGCTTCAACTTATTTAAATGGAAAGCAGAGATGGAGATACTATTGAGATCGAAAGGCCTCTACAGGGTGACTATGGCAACAGAAGCAAATCCCAATGCAGTTGTAGAGAAGATAAAATGGCACAACAGGAGGGATGAGGCCTATGGTCTCCTATGTCTGAGTATTTCCAAACACCTCCTTTTCCATCATGATGGATTGAAATCACCAAATGAAGTATGGGAGAAGCTTACTGATCTTTTTGGTAAGACATATGAGATGAGGGGACATCAAATTGAAAATGTGCTGATTTCCCTGAGTCCAAATAGCTTTGAATCACTGCAGCTTTATTTCTCCAAGTTCAAAGCGCTTGTTTTGCAGTTGAAACAGTGTGGGATCGAAAAGAAGGATGATCAACTGGTCTTGGCCATACTCTCAAAGCTTGGTCCTGACTATTCAGTGTTTGTTTCGACCTTCTATGCCACAAAACTGACAGCTCGAACCTGGAAGATGCCTAGCCTTGCAGATTTCATGGAATCTCTCACACAAGAACATGACAAGTTGGTGATGATGGGCACCATCAAACCATCCAAAGACCAAGCTCTGGTTGCTGGAGATTCGAAGGTGGATTCAAAAAGCAAAAATAAAGCTAAAAATCCACCTGAGCAAAAGAGAGACAAGAAACAGTCTCCGGAGGAGCCACAAGGTTCCAAGAAGAACTACCAGAAGAAGAAGAATAAAGGAGAAATGAGCAAGTGTGCATACTGCAATAAGGTCAATCACACTGAAATCTCTTGTATGAAAAAGCAAATTGACATACTGACCGAACTCCTGGAGAAGAATGGAATCTCCCTTCCAGAAATCTCAAAGAAGAGAGAAGGAGGATCAAGTTCAGAAGACAGAGAGAGAGTTCATGCATTGGTTGTTGGCACAACAAGCTCACCTAGCTTCATCATTGATTTTGGAGCTTCTAGACACATGGTTTCGACCAAGGAGGAATTCTCCTCACTTGACATGTCGAAAGAACCACCTATAGTACTGGGAGATGACTCTCTCATTGAAAGTTTGGGAAAAGGGAGGATTGATCTTGATCATGGTCAGTTCAGAAATGTGTTGTATGTGCATGGTCTTGCCTCCAACCTCTTGTCAGTGTACCAGATGACTCACACTAGGTCTCCCAAGAAAGTCATATTATCCCCTGATGAAGTTGAGATCACAGAGATCTCAAGTGGTAAATTCATTGCAAAAGGAGTTGCAAATCATGCTCAAAAGGTATACATGTTCTCACACTTCCTACCCTACTCAAACCCCTATGCTCTTCTGATTCATGCTAATGAGGCAAGAAAGCTTTGGCATGAAATATTTGGCCACCTAAATTACAAGTATCTTTCTGATCTTAGTGAAAAAGAGATGGTCATAGGGTTGCCCAAGATAAAATTTTCCAAAGGAGTCTACCAAGGTTGTATCCTAGGAAAACACCCAAAGCATAAATTTGAGAGAGCTAGTCATGAGAGAACCTTTGCACCCCTCGAGCTGATCCATAGTGATGTTTCTGGCCCATTCCCTCATATATCCATGATTCAGGCCAAATATGTATTGAATTTCATAGATCACTTTTCCAGGTATTGCTAGGTTTACTTCCTGAAACACAAGTCTGAAGTTTTTGGCCTCTTCAAAGTCTTTAAGGCTTTGGTTGAAAACCAGTCTGGGAGGCAACTCAAGGTCCTCAGATATGACAATGGTGGTGAGTATGTCAAGTTTGAGTTTATTAATTATTGTGCAGATGCAGGTATTCAGATGCAGCATTTTATCCCTTACACACCACAGTAGAATGGTGTTGCTGAGAGGAAGAATAGATCACTGAAGGAGATGGCAACATGCATGATGGAGGCCAAAAATTTGCCACCAAAGTACTGGGCCAAAGCTATAAATTGTGCAGCCTATATCCAGAATAGGGTGCCTCATAAACAGCTTGAAGGTATGACTCCTTTTGAAGCATGGAGTGGGCAGAAGCTAGATGTGACCCATTTCAGGATTTTTGGCCCAAGGGCTTGGGCTAGAATTCCAACAGAAAAGAGAAAGCCTTTGCAGCCCCAAAGCCAAGAATGTTTATTTTTTGGATACTCTAAAGATTCAAAATGGTACAAGCTGATAAATTTGAGCACAAAGAAATCCTTTATTGAAAGGTGTGTTTAGTTTCAAGAAGAACCCCTTGCAGCAGTGGAAGTTGGAGAAGCCTCTTCTCCACCTGAACCTCAGAAAGTAAGTGAAGAGTTTGTTGAACATGCTGATTTTGATTTCTCTAATGGATATGAGTTTATTGCAGACCCTAACAGCCCTCCAAGGCAAAAATGGGCAGCCAAGACACTACATGCAGTAGGAGAGCTAGTTGGGGATCCCAATGACCCAAGGAGGACTAGATCTCAATTTGAGAGTGGTTTGTGCATGAAGGATCCTATGTTTGCTGAAAAATGATATTTTATGGTGGAATATGATCCTCAAACATATGAAGAAGCAGCAGGAGATCCGAGATGTAAATCATCCATGAAGGAAGAGTTCAGCTTACTCCAGAAGAGCAACACATGGGAGCTAGTGGATCCTCCCCCAGGGAGGAAGTTAGTTCAGTGTAAGTGGGTCTACAAGACCAAATTTGCTGCTGATGGTTCACCACTGAAGTAAAAGGCCATATTGGTAGCCAAGGGCTGCTCATAGGTTCATGGGATAGATTACAATGAGACCTTTACCCCAGTGGCAAAGATGGATTCCATTAGGCTAGCCCTAGCCATTGCAGCCTCAAAGCAATGGGAGGTACATCAAAATGTGCCTTCCTGAATGGAGATCTCACTAAAGAGATATATATGCAGCAGCCTCAAGGATTTGATACTAACCCTTATCTTGTGTGCAGGTTGAGAAAGTCATTGTATGGGCTAAAGCAAGCCCCCAGGGCTTGGTATGCCAAGATTGATAGCTTCTTGCTATCACTGAATTTTGTTCGGTGCAAATCAGATCCAAATGTCTATTTGAAGTTAATTAATGGTTCATTAATGATCACTTTGTTATATGTTGATGACCTCCTCATTATAGGAAGCTCAAAGGATGAGATTGCTTCCTTAAAGGGTGCAATGAACCAAGCCTTCTCCATGACATATTTGGGGCTCTTAAGCCAATTCTTAGGGCTTGATATTGCTCAAAACAAAGTTGGAATCAAGGTGCACCAGTCCAAGTATGCCTTGAATTTTCTGAACAAATTTAGAATGAAGGATTGCAAAGCAAACAAAACTCCTTTCCTTTCAGGAGTGAAGCTGGAAGAAGCTGATTCTTCACCTATGGTAAACAATACACTGTATAGGCAATTGATTGATGTTTGTTGTATCTGGAACATACTAGACCTGATATTTATTATGCAGTAAGTGTGGCTTCTAGATACATGGATCAGCCTCATGAGATCCATTGGAAAGCAGCCAAAAGGATCCTTAAATTTGTTCAGGGAACAAGGACACATGGGATCTTCTACAAAGCAAAATATGATCTTGATTTGATTGGGTTTACTGACAGTGATTGGGCAGGTGATAGCACAGACAAGAAGTCTACATTAGGATATGTGTTCATGCTTGTAGAAGGGCCAATCAGCTGGTCAAGCAAGAAACAGAGTGCCATTGCACTTTCATCTACAGAAGCAGAGTATAGAGGAGTTGTTAATGCAGCAACTCAATGTTTATGGTTGCAGGGTTTACTTGGAGATTGTGGTTTCGAATCAGAGTACTCAACTAACATCTACTGTGATAACCAGAGTACCATTTGAATTTGTAAAGATCTAGTTCAGAAGCAGAGAACCAAACACATTGAGATCCATATGCACTACATCAGAGAGCTTGTGCATGATGGCACCATTCACCTACTCTTCTGTTCATCTTTAGAACAAGTAGCTGATATCTTCACCAAAGCATTTTTTGAGAAGACCTTCAGCAATCTCAAATCACTACTGGGGATTTCTAATCATTCCGCGAAGCATGAGTGAAGACAAGATTTCCAAATTTTGTTTTACAGTCCATGTTTAAGGGATGATTTTCCCATGTGGTTTTTTGCCTCTTTCCTTGGTTGTATGGGCATGCAGTATGTAAAAGGGTGGCTAAGCCTTGTTTCTAGGCCCTATATTTTTCTAATATATTACTCATAAGTTAGGCTTAAGGGGGGGTGTTAGAATAATCAACCCATAGTTAGCTACCTTAGACATTAATTTAATTATTTTTGTCTTATTTGCCTAGTTCATGTGTCCCACCTTGTGCAAGTTGTCATTTACCTATCCATAGTGGTCAAACTTGCCTTATTTGACTCATGTAGCACTTGGGAAACCTCAAGGAATCAATTCTACTTTATTCTTGGCCTCCTAGGCTCCCTTCTACTTTTTCTGCTTTATTACTTGCTTTTTCAGTGTTTTAAGGAAAAAGTAAAAGCTAGACTAGGTGAGGTTGACTAGTTTTTTGTCCTACCCATCCTCCTCTCTTTTCTCCTTGGAAAAGCATGTATGAGTTGTCATTCCATCACTATTTATCTTTCCTAATCCTTTTTTCCAATTCGTGAGCTCCATGACAGATTTGGGATCAGCTTTTTACACCTATGGGGGATTTGCTTATTTTTAGTAAGCCTGCTTTATGCTAGATTTGATTTGCTCCTCATCCATTCGAATCCTTGATGTAATTATTTAATACAGTAGCCTATGTTATTACAGGGTTGGCTATTGTACACTCAGTTAATACAATTTAGTGTTCAGCTCCATTTTCAGTCTCTTTTGTGAGTGATTTTGCATGATCAATTGATAATTGTTGTGAGTAAAATTAATCTATCACTGGGATTAATTTCCACATGCCTTACTTCTTCAGAAGCTAAGAGGGTTATTTTGTGGTTTTTTTCATACTTTTCCGGCCTTATGAGACTAAATTGTACAAAAAAGCACCCCCCTTGAGTCTTCTTTGGAGTTTTCAGACTCTCTAAACTATGAAAACACCGTCGAGCATGTACTAGTTTGGGCTCATAGAATACATGAATTAATGCTTTAACAAGTATTCTTCTATCTTTTCTTCAAGTTTGCCAAAAATGAAGATGGTATCGAGTTTTCTTTCTTGGACTCATTAAACCTTTACAAGAAACAGGGGAAGGGAAGTTCATTCACATGTTTTTTACATCATGGCAGCAAGTCGTGTTTTGTTGAACAAAGCACCAGTTTTGAGTCTATCAACAGTTGGGTCCTATTATTTTAACCTTATCCTGATTCATAGTTTCTTACTCCTCGAGTTGGTCTCTTTTCAAATTATATGGGGAATCTTTCAATGTCTCCTACATTGCAGATTTGTGTCATTCATCTTTTTGTGTCAAAATCTGCCTAAGTCACTTTTGTGTCATGCTCACTATTCAAGGATTAAACCTTTGTCGTCCATTCTGCATTTTCCTTGACCTTTTGTGTCGGCCATTCCTTGGTATCAGTTCATTACATCATGTCTTCAATGTTTCTTATCGTGAAATTCAATACCAATTCCAGATCCAATTAGTCTCTGACTTACTTCTTGTTGGATGATGACGGATGCCTTAATTTCTTCCTTCCAATGGATCTCTTCCTATCGACTGCAACACATATTGCTCTGGGAATGATATTTAGAGTTTTATGACAATACCTTGGGGGTTTTTGTCATCAATGGGAATTTCCCTCACTATTGGGTAGTGGGAATACCTTAATGTCTCCTACTCAATGGATTCTTCAAGTGTTCGACTTCAAGTCCTTGTACTCACACTTGTTAGAATGTACTAGGTACCTTGGGGACCATTTTCATTAATGATGGTTTCCCTCGCGTTTGTTAACGGTTTTCATTATTGATTGGTAATCAAACGGTTTACTTCATGTTCAACCTCAACTCCTTTATTTGCATGGTTAGGATTCGTACCTTTTGGGTGGTTTGGATTGAAGACCTCATGCCGACAATAACATCGTCATTTTTCTATTACCCAAGTTGCAGAAGACCTTGTTATATTTTATATGACATTTTGCTGAGACATAGATCCACCTTGTATTCTTGTGGCTATGATCGATTGTTGAGCATGGATCCACCTTGTTCATTTGTGGCCATGACTCCTTTATATTTGATATGGCACCTTTTTGCATATTGAGCGGCCATGATAGTTTCATCAGTTATACATATGTTGGATCCACCTATATCTTTATGGCGATGATTTGTATATGGACTTGTATGTCCCGGAGATCAATTTTTGTCTGACATTTATCTCTCTTTCAAGTACCTTTGTTCAAGCCTTTCAATCTTGGATTCTCTGCTCTCTCCATACTTAGTTTTTTCCTTTATAATGTATTTCAGCTATTGTCTTTCCCTCTAACCGCATACATTAGGGGGTATCTGTTATAGCTCAAAATAACACATCTCTGCATGTGACCACTTTCCTATGTTTTCGTTGCATGTTGACGCTTCCATGACGACATTTCAAGAAAGTCAATCAAAGTCACTGGAAAAACACCTAACTTGGAGGATCCATATCTTGAGTTCTGTAACTTTGTTTGAACTCATGTTTGCATCGTTGGAAAGAAATTTCAGTTATCTAAAACTTTTTGGAAAACACCAAAGTATGAAAATGCCAAGAAGTAGCCTTAAAATGAGTTTTTGATGTGTACGTGACTTTCCTTAAGGAAACCCGTGTACGTACGCGACTGTCTATATATAATACCCGTGTATGCCTCCAAAAAATGTCAAAAAAATATAAATTTTGAAATTTGGTTAGTTTTGTTAGTTTGGGTAGTTATGCAATTGACTCCTTCACTTGTAACTACAATTTCTTCAACCCTAAATCTTCATTAAACATATAAATAGAGGTAGGGAGGTCCATGAGAAGAGACTTGAATCTTTGCATTGTTATGCTGGAGGATTTGGAGCTCTCTTTGCCCACACCTTTTCCCTAGAATAATTCTCCTTGTGTTGCAGAGTTTGGAGACTAAGTTCCTTGGAGAAGAGAAGTAGCAGAACCCGATCAAGGTTTCGTGAGGTGCCAAAGAAGGTATATTTGTACTTGTTTTCAAGATTAATAAAGATGTGATGTCCTTCTTCTTCCCAAATCAATGTGTCTTGTACATTGAATCTCTGATTGTGATTATGTGATGTTATATATTAGATTATGTTTTTATGTTTCGTTGAATATAATCTCTTTTCGTATAGTCTAGTTGGTTTGAGGAAGGTATAACTTGTTTTGCAGGTCTCTTGGAGCAAGAGGAGCAAGAGGAGAAAGAAGAGGATTGAAGGGCTGCTTGGATCAACCTTCATTTGGATAAGCTATGAACCATTCCAATCTCTGAAACTTGCTTATATATGATTGCTGAACCTTATACATCCACCTTTCAACCCCAATACGTTGATGGCCTCTTGAACCCTAGCCATAGGATACTTTCCTTTACAACAATGGGTACTTAGACATCATGACTTTGCTAATGCTTTGTTGCAAGTGCATTGGGTTATAAATTTAGACTTTCAAAGAACATTGAGAACTCTAAAACCCAATCATACTTGTTACCATGGGCACTAAAAACTTGGCATTGTCATTGCTCTCGAGGTCCTTGGACGATATTCAATCCATTGAAGTATTTGGTTTACAAGATATGCCAGTTTATTAGATATTTTTGAATTGTAAGTACCAACAAATTTGCAAATATATGTATAGAGATTTCAGATTTTAGTAGTATTCTTATTTTCCATGTTGAATATGATTGAAGACTTGAAGTTTTGAACTCATGGGTACTTAGACATCATGAATTTGCTAATTCTTTGTTGCATGTGCATTGGGTTCTAAATTCAGACTTGTAGAGAACATTAAGAACTCTAAAACCCACTCATACTTGTTACCATGGGCACTAAAAACCTAGCATTTTCGCTACTCTCGAGGGCCTTGGACTATCTTCCATCCATTGAAGTATTCAGTTTACAAGATATGCCAATTTATTAGAGAATTTTGAATTGTAAGTACCGACAAATTTGCAAATATATGTATAGAGATTTCAGATTTTAGTAGTATGCTTATTTTCCATGTTGAATATGCATAAAGACTTGAAGTTTTGAAGTCATGGGTACTTAGACATCATGAATTTACTAATGCTCTATTGCATGTGCACTGGGTTCTAAATTCAAACTTGCATAGAACATTGAGAACTCTAAAACCCACCCGTACTTGTTACCATGGGCACTGAAAACTTGGAATTGTACAATGCTCTCGAGGCCCTTGGACTATCTTCCATCCATTGAAGTATTTGTTTTACAGGATATGCCATTTTATTAGATAATTTTGAATTGTAAGTACTAACAAAATTGCAAAAATATGTATAGATATTTCATATTTTAGTAGTATGCTTATTTTCCATGTTGAATAATTTTAATTTTAATAACTTTGGGGACAAGCCTTGTTGATGGTTTTTGCCATTGCTGAAGCCTAAATGGAAGTTTGATGTTTCATAAATACGTATCAATGGAACTTGATCTTGTCATCAAAACCTTAAAACTCATAGATTGAAACTTCAAACCCCCATTGTTTGAATCTCATTTATAAAATGTGCAGTCCTTTCAAAGTAGTTTTTTTTATACATTTTTTTAATTATATTCAATAAATGATGTGTGTGTGTCAAGTTATCACCACGAATAAAATAACTAATATTTTATCTATGGAAAAGGAATACATGGAAAACCTACTAGAATGACAACCAAAAATGAACTGCCAAGGCATGGAAACACATCCAAAAGAATATCTAGATAAACTAAAATCTCTATTATGTAGCAAACCATTAAAAGTCTCTTTAACAAGAACATGTTGGAAACTATATGTCCAATTATTTATCTTAGATAGATAATTAATATAAAAAGAACATGGATAGTTAAAAACAAATGTTAATATTGTTTTTTTTTGCATAATTGTATATATATTTATAAAAGAAAGAGTGACTTAGAGATTGTCTCAATAGTTTTTAGTTTGTTGTAACCCAATAACTAACAACATAGTGAGAGCCATACTAGTTGAACATGTCTATTTATAGTGGGAATCCCAAGTATTGAGAGGATAGGTGGACATTGAAATTATGCCCTCTATTGTTACTCGAGATGTTATTGGGTACTTATGAACTTTGTCGAGGCTCTTGGGACAAATGGTAACCATCGATGATTATCAAAGAGTTGGATGCTCACTATCACTACAACAACAACTCAGGAAGTAGCATCTCACAACATTTAGTGGAAATAATGACAAGTTTAGGTAAATAAAATTAGAGTCTAGAATAAAATCAAAGTAAAAGCCTCATACTGAAGGCCTTTTCAGATAGCAACAACTCACAACATTCAGTGGAAAGAATGACAATTTTAGGTAAATAGAAATAGAGTTTGGAATAAAATCAAAGTAAAACCCTCATATTGAAGGCCTTTCTAATGGGAACTAGAGTTTCGATGTGTAGAGAACAATAATTGAAAATGGTAGCTGCAAAAGAAGTTAAGAAGAACATATAAATATTTTTCTTGGCAATGAGTAAGGAATCCTTGCTAGTTTAAGATAAAAAATCATGGGATAAATTAAGAGTTTGTGGAAGTCGTTAAGAAGAACATATATATATTTGTCCTGGAAATGAGTAAGGAAATATTTTCTAACTTAAAATGAATAAAGTTCAAGTACAAATTAAGAGTTTGTGGAATGATCAAGCATCCTTGACATGCAAATGAATTACTGCACATTAAAATAATGATTCAACAATATGCCACTTAATGAAAGTAATAAAATGAACAATTTCAAACTCTCGTATATCAAAGGTACAAAAATAGTCAATATTTGAAATTCTTACAGCATACCCTGTATTTGGATAAATACTTTACACAAAGACATAAATGACAAAAGAAAACCGTTACACAATCTGGCCTTTGTCAATATTTGATTATAGAAAAGACTCTAGCTTGCAAAATTACATTAACGTATAGAAAGAACATATATGAAAATAATAAGAAGCTTAATGCAAACCATCCCTTGGAAGTTTTCTTAAATCTGAGAAGTTACACTAGCCCAAGGCCCATAACCAAAACCCAGTCTCTCACTGCTAACAAATTCCCTCCCTCTTGCTTTGTCTTCAACTGCTACCTTTATGCTGTTCGAATGATGAAGCCATGCCTTGATTGAGGAACCAAATTCTATATTTAGAATTTTGAAGATCATGTATGTGGATAGAGATCAACACCTCAATTAATGTGTTGTCCCATTACTTATGAATGAAGAATATGTTGCTTGTAATGTATCATATGTGCCACTTTATCCTTCACATAAACTCTAGAATTTCATATTATAAAATGACTTAATATTAAATGAGCAAAGCTGAAATCTTGTGCTCTTTTTTCAATGATACTATATTCACTTAAAGCATACATCTTGCAATTTCTCTTTTGATTTCAAAAGTTAACATGGTATAAGTAATTTGTGCTAATTCAGAAAATGCAAACTCAACTCTCGACGGACATAGTACCTCTCTTTAGGATAGAAATAAGATGTTGCTCTTTCTCAAAATATATTTGTCTCATTACCTATTCAATCAGATCAATTCCTATAAATTAGTTTCTTAAATGGCGATTGTATTGAGAGGTATATGCAATAATGACGAGTGGGAACATAACAATTGGAAGCACACCCTTCCCATCTATTTGAATCCATGCATATAACATAATCACCATCTTTACCTTAACTACCATTATCTCAAAGATTTATTTTGTGATATGGAAAGGGATTCATTGTTATTGTACTTGAAAAGTGTCAATGAATAAAATAAAAATCTCCCAAATAATCCCAAGTCACTCTATCACTATAGCGTTCAATTGTTTTTTTATATTTTTCATGGAACTTTGTTCCACATGGAGCAAGGGAATATATATATTTGTGACATGAAGCGATTCCATGACATAGACTTGAGAATAGTAGTCCATGACATTTGAAGTATTGTTAAGTTATTTAGAAGCACTATTTGGGATGTTATATGACAGTCATAGGACTATTTGTACACAGGTTATAAAGGCAGATTAAGGACAACTTGATGACAGCCATAAAAGTTATTGTTCAAACCTCAAAGGGATCATAAACAACAATAGTATATGTCAGTATTAAAGTACAAAGAGAGATATTTTTGGAGAATATCTCAGCCATGTTTCAAATCTCAAGTAGAAGTTGTTCCAAAGATGATAGAGATAGCAACACCAATGACATTTACATTTTTGGAGAGAAAACCTGACACATTGAAAATCAATATCTAGTGTCCATCACTGTTGAAAATGAAAAATCATAGATTTGTGTGGAGTAATGCTATTTACTACAAAGAATATTCAATATAATATGTCAACTCTATAAAATAAGGCAAATAAGGTGATGTAGAGAGTGGATCTAACAAGGTTTCCAATCTTACTATAACTAATGTTGCCAGTAAAGGCCAAGGCAAGGGAGAGGATATCGAATCCTTGTAGGAGAATGAGAATTTAGTGTTGAGTCCACAGCTAGCACCTGTTACACTCTCATTGCAGTGCAGGGTCCAACATCCAAGATAAATAGAGAGGCCCTTGTGGTGTGTACTGAAGGAAAAGGCCTTCCATATTCAAATAAAGTTATGTTTTGCATGGGAGACTCTACTTCTGAAAATGTTGTAGATTCCACAAACAATGATTTTTCAATTGAACACAAATAAATTGGAGGTAAATATGAAGCCCTTGTGAAAAATGATAGCAATGATTTGGGAATTGGATTGCTAAAGAAGGAAATATTCCGTCTTACACAAAAACTAATAGAATTGAAATTGTAAAACGCTTGTGAGACACTATCCAAAGTAGTTGGTATTCAACACAAATCTAGTGAATAAAACACACCAATGAGAAATGCAAATAAGATAGAGACAAGGAATGGTCCTTAAGAAGGGAGTTCTGAGAAGAGAAAAAAAAGGAAGGGTTGTCTCTGATAAATTTCTTCAATATAGTTCGAAAGCACAACGAATATTTAAGAAACATAATGACAAAATGAAGACAAAGAGCATTGCCAGTGGGACAAGCCCTCGTATTCAGAATAAATCTGGGTCATCTGGGCCTCAGTTAAGAATAAATCCCAGCAAGATAGGTTGCCTCAAAGAAGACAAGTTTGAAGGGCAGAAAGATAACATTGGCAGGAAATTGAACCAAAAGAAAATAGATGTGTCTATGGATTGAAAAAGATATGGATATTCTTCTAGAAGATTTGGTGGAAAGGAGAACATATCTCCATGCTTAACACTTTTAGAGAAGAATCACAGTTTTCTCCTAGGTTCAAAATCTAAAGAAGTTCCAAAGGATGAATGGAATATAGGAAAAGGATTTCCTGAGAATTTCAAGAATCTTTGTGAAATATCAGAGAACAAGAAATTTCAGAAGGTACCTTCCAATGTCACTGTTGGAAATGTAGCAAAGTGCCCCTATGTAACCAGGGAGACAAGGTATCTCCTTCCAAGAAACAAGGTCAAATAGATACTAGTAGGTATGCCCAAATCACCATTCCCAACAGGAATGCAAGTTATCCTTGGGGTTATGCAATGTTGAGTTCTTAGAGAAATGTGCATGGAAAGAGAATTTCAACATATATGCAGGTTGAAGATGCGAACGCAAAATTAAATAAGCATTCTTCCAAGAGACCTATTGTGAGTTGTTTTACTGGTAGTCCTTCTGTCAAGGAATTCACATTGAGGAGTGGATATTAAGGTGGAGTGATGGGATTCCCACCAAATTATGGAAATCTTAAAAATTCACCAACACCATATTCTATAACACCTCAAGGTTCAACAACAATGAGTGAAAACAATAGAACACCCAGCCCTTGCTTGAAAGGTGGAAAAATCACATCCAACCTGACAACAGTTTTGGCTGGACAATGCAGGACAAGAAACAACAATCAACAACCAGTTCGTGGCAAATAGAAGGAACCTTCAAAAATATTGAATGCTATAAATGCAGAGGAGAGCTAAATATATGTCATAGTTATATAATTATATCTTTCCAACAAACAAAAGAAAAGACCGGTGATGTATGAAGAAAGAGTTTGACAAGTCAATGACATTCTGAAGCAAAAATCACATCTCAGAGGACTAAGGACAAGCTTAGGAGAAGCAAATAGAATGACAGATGAAGAGAAACAACAACCTCAAGGGGAGCAGAACAATTGAAGAATGATCCAACAAAGGTAGTGAATTGAAGAATTATATGTGAAAATTCAATCTCATGTTTCTTCATTGAATGTTTGTAAGCCCTAATTCAGGGGAAGATAAACCATTGATAGCGGAACTGGGAAAAAAATTAAGTAGACATTATGAAATTATTCGCTAAGTTTTCTAGCATGATTTGTAAATGTTTGATTGTTGGTAGCAGATTGAAGGACTCTTTGAAGACTTCCTTGATTAGTGAAACAAAATTATTGAGGATAACTTGTGTGATAATTAAGGGTAGCTATTAGTTCTTCTGAAAAGCAGGCAGAGTTGAAGGATTTTGTTTGGTCCACCTTTACTGTGGCATGTCTTAGTTTATTGAACAACAATAAAATAGTAGATAGAAGAGATGATGCATTAATTGTAGTGAATAAATCCTTTTGTACAACCTGCAGACAGAATTGAAGTTCTTTGTTTTCGACTTTGGCTTTATATGAGAAATATGATGAGGTGATCCTCAGGGGGAGAGTCATTTATAATGGGATCTACACAAAATATCTGAATTGAAATTTGAACAGAAGAAGGTCAATGGCAGGCTTGATTTTTACTTAAATACTACTCAAGGGAAGACTTGAATGACTAAATTTTACTTGCGAGAGAACCATGTTCTGAAGTTGAATACTATTAAACTTCTTGAGTCTTATTTTGGTCACGGTGTTCCATGTACCCTTGATGGTCAGTGCTCATCACTGTATATGAATTTGAGGTTGTGTTTTAGGTAAAAATAGATTCTACATTGTATTTTTTTGTTGTAACATTGATGATTTGAGATACATTACCTTCATGCAACTTATTTTAAGATTGATGGTTTGATGTTTATCTCTTACATTGTTTCTTTCTTGTATGTGATAGGAAATGACGCTGAAATTTGAGAAAGCTAGGCCAGGGAGCTAGCTCTTCACATAGATACTGTCCTAACATTAAAGGATAAATAACTAATTTGGAAACACTTTCACTAAGAAAGAATGGGCTCATTCAAGTACATGAAACCATGTTGGTGTTTAGCACGAATATCTTGACAATTTTTTATGGTTTGTTTATTGCTTTTGTTTGAAGCATTTTGTCAATTTTTGAAATTTGTGTGTATTTTGGCTAAATATTGTGTTAGTTCCTTGAATGATTATAGTTCTCATTTGATGCTTGATTTAACCCTTTGTTATAGGTTGAATCAAGATTGGTTTTATTCGATTTCCATTGATTCAGGGTTTGAGAAAAGATGTTTTTATTAACTTTTAGTTGCATGAATTAATTTTCTTTAGTTTTTCGATTATTTTATGCTAATTGTATATTTTCTTTGTAAATACTTATCAGTATTCAAAAAAATAAACGATCTCTACATAACTAAGCAAAAGAAAAATGGTCTATGCACTAGGTTCCTATGCATTGATTATAGGATACCTATTGGCGCGAGACCAACATTCATCTAATGCAATAATCAATGGGCATAATTACAATGCATAATTGTATTAGCCTCCACAACCACAAAAGGCTAGTGGAGGCCAAGATTGAGCATAATGTATGATTATATCATTTTATCAGTTTGTCAAGATTCAGGTCCCCACATGTCCATTGGACCATTAAGAGACAAGATAACAAGTGAAGTCCCCACTTGCCATGAATCTAGTCAGTGTAGTTGTGTTTCACTGACACCTTCCAGTTGGGACTCATGACTCTACACGTTCTATTGTTGACGATATGATTCATGTTATTTGACTAATGCTGTTGTTCCTCTATTTTTACAAGATTTAATAAATCAATGAAAGATTCGCCAATTTTCACAATTTTTTATAATGAAGTTAAATATTCGCCAAGATTTTATAATATCTTATAACTTCGTGAAAGATTCTCCAAGCTTTTACAGCATCATATAATAAAATGAAAGATTCGCCAAATTTTTTATATATACATATTATATTATTGATAAAATTGCCTTCAAATTTTCCTATATATTGGAGAGATTCGCCCATCTTTTATACATATAAATCTAGGGGGGTTCTTAAAATCATCCCTGATTGAAAGCAATTTTAATCTATTCACATTGAATCAACTGATAACTAGAAATACATCAAAAGAATTACAATCCAGTTTATATGCAAATGCATCAAAAAGAAGTTTACAGTATAATATATATGGAAAGGAATTCAATCTAGTCTATATGCAAATGCAAAAAGGAATTCACGGTCTAATTTATATGAAAAGGAATGACAGTCTAGTCTACATGCAAATGAAAAAAAAAGCGATTCACAGTATAATATATATGAAATCGGTTTCCAATTAAAATCAAAGACTATATCAGAATCATAACATTAAAAATGGAATCTAAACTATAAGCATATTAAGACTAGAATGAAATCTAAGTTACAGGAAACAATATAAACAATTATAGAAATTAAATTCTATGAACAAAATTATGCTAATTATAAAACAGAAAGAGACTATACAAAACATAGAAACTCTGATTCGTGGGGGGCCCTCCCAGCAAATAGCGTCGCATCCTTCTAATGGAACATGATTGTAAATAGTATGACAGCACTTTCCATTAAAAATAAACAGATTCTGAATTACATAAACTTGCTGAGCTAAAAAACTACTTCTGCTTAACCGCCTTGCATACAAGCGTTCTTATATATATAGTTTTGAGAAGGCGAGAAAGTCGACCCTTTAGTGGTCGACTGCTATTCTAGGATGGGTCAATCATTATCACAATTCATTTCTTTAATTCCAGCACACAGTCGCTCTCCTCCCTTGTCGTGAGTTGGTTTCCATCAGGCGTGAGGTGGCTTCCCTTCTCTAGTGTTGTGATGTACGTTGGAAACCTTCCAGAATGAGGCTCATGCTAATGCTTCAACAGGTGTACAATCGATGGTTTCTAGACCACTCCATGCTTAAATTCTATAGAATCAATTAGTTCAAATGCGTGGTTGGTTCAACAAGTTATATGACAAGCTGGATATGTTGTGTGCATATCTATCCGAACGTATGTATGTATGTATAATTTTCCAAAAAAACATGCTCTACAATCCACATATTTGTTTGTTAATGGTTCCATCAAATAACTATCAAATTTACTCATTAAAACAGTAAAATAATCAAGAGTGAATCAATCTTAAAATAAATCAAAATAAGATCATACCTGAAACTAAAAGGTAGTCTATGTGATGCAAAGATGCCAAAATGACAACACAATATGTGTTAATACATAGTTTGTTTAGCTCAAAAAGGGTAAAAAAATGGGGCTCAACAGACCCCCAAACTGAAAGGATGCCAGGTCCCACTGGTACAAGGGAAGAGATATCATTGGGAAGAAGGCAGAGCTGCGCTAGCAGCTGCCTTCGACCCTGTTGATGGAGCAGGTGGATTATACTTCAAATTTTTAGCTTGTGCTTTTAAGAGAGCACTCCTTATGCTATGATCCCTTTGTGATGTACTGAAATTCTTATGAAGATATTCCATAGCCTTAATCTGTAGTCATAATAGTTTATTTTCCTCTCAAAGTTCTGATATTAATTTGACATCCACTTCATTCTGTTGTGTCGACTATGTCAATTCAGGGGTTAGCTATTCTACTGTTGGTTGCAGTGTTTGAGATGGTTCTGGGGACTGGTTATAATCTCGTAGAGGGTGTTGTAGCTCAAAATGACACATCTCTATCTGTGACCACTTTCCCATGATTTTTTCGCATGTTGACACTTCCATGACAACATTTCATGAAAGTCACTGAAAAAACACCTAAATTGGAGGACCCATATCTTGAGTTCTGTAACTCCGTTTGACCTTATCTCTACACCGTTGGAAATTTATTTCTATCAGCTAAAACTTTCCAGAAGACACCAATGTCTGAAAATGCCCAGAAATACCCTAAAAATGAGTTTTTTTTTGTCTATACATGAGTTTCCCTAAGGAAAACCCACGTATGATATGCGAGTTGCTCTCTATCATACCCGCGTACGCCTAATATATGTGAATTTTTGTATTAGCAACCGGTGTATGACACGTGACCTTTCAGTAGTGCAACACGTGTGTATTTCTCGTATACGCGACTGTCCAGTTATGCAACCCGTGTATGCCTCTTAAAAATGTCAAAAAACACATCTTTTGAAATTCAGGTAGTTTGGGTAGTTATGCAACTGACTCCTTCAGTTGTAACCACTTTTTCTTCGCCCCTAACTCTTCCTTAACCATATAAATAGAGGTAGGGAGGTCCATGAGAGGATACTTGAATTTTTGCATTGTTATGCTAGAGGATTTGGATCTCTCTTTGCCCACACCTTTTCCCTAGAAGCATTCTCCTTGTGTTGCAGAGCTTGGAGGATGAGTTCCTTGGAGAAGAGAAGTAGCAGAATCAAATCAAGGTTTCGTGAGGTGCCAAACTTGAAGAGAAGGTATACTTGTACTTGTTTTCAAGATTAATAAAGATGTGATGTCCTTTTTCTTCCCAAATCATTGTTCAATGTGTGAATGAATATCTGTTTATGATCATATGATGATGTTATTCAGATCATTAGTTCATGTTTATTTGATTATCATCGTTTTATATGTGGTCATAATGGTTTGAGGAAGGTTTAATTTGTTTTGCAGGTCTCTTGGAGCAAGAGGAGCGAGAGGAGCAAGAAGAGGATTGAAGGGTTGCTTGGATCAACCTTCGTCTGGCTAAGGTATAAACCATTCCAATCTCTGAAACTTGATTACATATGCTTGCTGAAAATTGTGCATCTCTATTTCAACCCCAGTATGTTGATGGCCTCTTAAACCCTAGCCATAGGATACTTTCCTTTACAATAGAACTGGCGACTCTGCTGGGGAGAGCCTTATTTGTTTGGGGTTTCTCTATTTTTATTTTAGTCTTTTGCATTGTTTTAGGTCCTTCTTTCCATTTAGGAACACTTTATAAGTTTGATAGCACCCTTCCCTTGCCTTCTTAAGGTATTTTTTGACCTTTTTTGGTAGTTTTCCACCCATACGCGACTTGCAGACTGAACAGTCGCATGTCTGGTTTGGTACACGCGATTGTGTATACTGTCAACCCACGTATGATACGTGACTTGTCAGATATACAACCCATGTGTGCTTACATATGCGACTTGCTGCATTGGAAACCTGCGTATGACACGCGACCTGTCAGTAGTGCAACCCGCGTATGCCCCTTTAAACAGTGTTTTTTCCTCTTTTGTGATTTTTTATTCTGTTTGAAGGTGTTTTGGTAGGTATTTTGGGGTCCTCTATAGGTGCATGACTCCAGGGAGTTAGTGTCATCCCTTTTGGTTGTTCTTTATCTTTGTGGTAAACCTTTTTATAGCATTAGGGTTTTCTCTTTGCTCTTTCCCCCACCTCCTTTGCTTGGTATGATTTTTGGCTTATGTTTTTGGTCAGCCTCTGTTAGTGATCTTTGTTTGATTTTAGAAGCTTGTTGGTGTTGGTTTCCTTCTTCTTTTTTTGGTTAAATTCACCATGCCAAAATAGTTCACTTGTCTTTTATGCAAGCCTTCCTTCCAAGTAGGGTTTATACTAACTTTAGGGAATTCTAGAGTTTGTTTGGTGGTTGTATGGCAAAGTTCCTTTTGCTTTGTTCTTATTATCTACATACTTTTCTTTGTAGGTAGTTTTTCTTTTACATTTATAAAAGAAAATTAAAAAGAACATATACTTGTTTTTCCCGCCTTCCCCCATGCCTCCTTCTTTGGCTTGACCTTGTTGGACAAGGTACTGAGTAGCCTTTGTTTGTAGGTTAGATTGATTCTTGGGACTTGTTGACCTTTTTTTATGTCAGTCTTTTTGCTCAGTCTCTTCATTCCAAAGTTGTTGGCTTGTTTACCTTTGTAATCCTTCCTTTCAAGAGAGGTTGATATCTAACTTTAGGGAAACCTATGGTTTGTTTGTGGGGTGTAGAGTAGTTGTCTATTTACTTTGCTTACAGTGCTTGATTGCATTAGTTGATAGGCTAATTTTTATTTTGCATTTATAAAACAAAAAGACAAAAACACATGTTTGCTTTATATGCATGTAGATTAGTTTTTTTTAAGTCTAGATTACATAGCATTGTTTTTGAAAAAAATATAAAAAGAATTTGTTCTTTTCTGGCTTTCAAGTTTCTATTTGAAAAATAAAGAGAATAGTTTTTTCTTTTTTGCATTTCATATCTCTTTGCTTAGTCATTTTGTTTCAAATTTGAGTCAAAACACCACATAAGTTTCATGCCATTTACCCTCTGACAAAAAACAGCCCTTAAAATAAACGATATAATTTAAAATTTACTAGTAAGTTTTATTTTATAGGGTCATACACCAACTAGCTCAGGCTAGACTTCTGGATTAGGGAGTTTTAACTCTCCACAAGTATTTAAATTTCAGACGTAGTTGGCCAATCACTAGGTAAATCCTTTTCTACATTGATTGTATCTAGGAAGCTCCTCTCAAATGGGAGTCAAGCATGAGGCTGTGTGGAGACTTGGACTGAGGAGATAACCCTCTGATTCCTTGTCAAAGTGTAAACCAAGGTTTTTATGCATCTGGGGATTCTTTCTTAGACATGGTTTTGGGCTCAACTACCATACCCATGCGTACGAATCAAGCTTGCAACTGTCCCCCCAGACTGTCAATATAGTTAAGGCAGCCTTTAGTCTCTTTGACATCTAGGGTTCATACACAGGTACATCGGAGGGCTATTACTAGTTGACCTTGGATGGGCTTGGAAGGTAACCCCAGATGAAGGTGTGGGAGGGCGGTGGGTGATTCCTCCGCTTTTGCCTAAGAACATCTATAGGGATTCCAAGTAACTGTCTATCAACTTTCTTCTGGAAAGTACATCTTATACCTGTTTGTCTGTTTGGATTTAGGAATTTTTAGTGAGTGCTATGTGGTTTTTCTGTACATAGTGTGCCTTTAGGTGTGTGCTTTGTAATTTTGGTTTCCTATCAACCTCAGAATTCATCTCCTAGTTTGAAACTATGGCTAACACCCCTTCGAACACCAACCAAGAGATCCCCATGCTGGAAACTCCTTGTACTATTCCTCTCACAGGGAATGTTGATGTTCCCTTAATGGCCACCCTGAATCTACCTGGATTCACCCTAGGGATACCGGTGTTGTTGTTTTCCACTCCAACTATCCTAAATGCTCCTGATGCTTCTCAAGTAAGCTCCTTATATCAAGGGCATCAAAAAACTACTTCCCCTTCACCTGTAGTTGATTCTCCACCTCCTTCTACCTCATGTGGTGAAAGTACTGATACTAGTAACCAACAGTCCAAAAGGAGTAAAAGAAGGAGGAATAGGAAGAAGACACATAAGCAAGGGGGCACTCATTCAACCTCTGCAAGTCAAGTTGAACCTCAGCCCCTAGCCTCTGTAGTTCATGCTGGGGGCACCTATCCAAACTCTGCAGGTCATGTTGGATCTAAGCACTCAACCTTTGTAAGTCAAGTTGATCTTCACCATCCATCCTTTGTAGTTCATGCTGGTGGGATCCTTCCTACCTTTCCAGGTCATGTCGGATCCAATCACTCAGCCTCTGGTGTTCATGCTGAGGACAACTGTTCAACCTCTATTGTTAAAGTTTAACCTCCCCATCCAACCTCTGTTGTTCATGTTGGATCCATCCACCCAGCCTCTGTTGTTCATGTTGGGGGCACACACTCAACTGCTGAAAAGCATGTTGATCCTAACCACTTAGCCTCTATTGTTCATGTTGGTGGTGCCCATCCAACCTCTAAAAGTCATGTTGCACCCAGTCTCTCATCCTCTGCAAGTCATGATGGGCGCAGTCTCTCAGCCTCTGTAGTTCATGCTGAAGATAATCCGTTAGCCACTGCGAGTCATGTTGACACTGTTGAAAAGACTACTCGTTCAAAACACAAGACCAAGTTTCCTTGTAAGCTTTGTGAGGGAGACCACCTTACTTATAAATGCCCTTCTATTGAGGAGGTGCGAAGAGTTTGGTTTCCAGGTCATCCCATTTTTGAACATTCTGAATCTTTTCAACAACCAACCTCTCTTAGTCAGGTTGGATCAAGTCACCCGGCCTCTAGTTTTCATGCTGGGGGAAAACTCTCATCCTCTGTAGGTCATGTTGAGAGCAAACAGTAAGCCACTGCTAGTCATGTTGACACCGTTGAAAAAACTGGTCGTTCGAAGTGAAAACTTAAGTTCCCTTGTAAGCTATGTGAGGGAGATCATCTTACTCACCAGTGGCCTGCTATCACAGAGGTGCAAAGAGTGTGGTATGAGACTCAAGATTTTCCTTCTCCTGAACAACCTATAGTTCGTCAACAACATACTCAACCTTTGGCTGATCAAGTGGTTGAACAAATCTCAGATTTGGTCGATCCCACTCTTCTTTCGGAGAGTGATCATGATGTGATTGAACCAATGTCATCTTTGGTCAATCCCACTCTCCCATCGGAGAGTGACTTTCACGAAGCGGTTGAATCGAGTTCAGTATCGACCGATCCCACTCTTCCTTTGGAGAGTGAAGTGTCTTCTAGTCGCATTTTCTTCACTGCCAGTTCAGAACTTACTGAACAAGGGGGCACTAAACTTGCTTTGGATCAACCCCCACCAAGCTCTCGGATTGCTTCCTTTGATTGGGATAGCCTAGTTGAGCCGCGCCTTCCTTCTGATGCACCTTTCCAGATAAAGGTCAAAGTTGAACCATATACAATTGCCCATTGTATTGTTGATGAAGGAGCCTCAGTTAGTATCTTGTCTACTCGTGCTTGGAAAGGCATGGGATCTCCCAGCCTTGTGTCGAATGCTAGTCAGTTACTGGCATTTGATAGAAGAACTTGTGTAGCCTTAGGAATTATTTCTCAAACACCTGTTACTTTGGGTGGGAAGATCGTCTTAGTTGAATTCATGGTGATAGAAGACCCCTTGGACTTTAATACGCTCCTTGGACGTGATTATGTCTATGCCATGCAAGCTGTGGTGTCAACATTTTTTCAGGTGATGTACTTTAATCATGGCGAAGAAATTGTCACTATCGATTAGTTGGATTTTCTTGATCCGTCTCCTGACCCAACTAGAGACCAGGTTTTTCCTTTATTGGTTCCTAGTGTTTCTATAGACACTACCCCACCACAGGTGAACTATGTGGCCTCTTGTTATTTACGTTCAATTGCTACTGAGAAGCAGCCTCTATTTTCATGCTTACCTTCTCGGGACTTGGTCCCAGCAGTTGACCAGGTGAGTCATCCTATACATACTGTGGAGCCTACTCTTCACTCTGTCGATCCATTTGAAAGTTTAGACATGTGTCCTATCTCAGATGATCTCCTTCCTTCAAATGAAGTCTTCCTAGAGTCTTTGATACAGTCTGATCTTCTTTTGGATGTTGTTTCAGTTGTGACTAAGCCTAACCCTGATTTTCCTAGTAAGCCTAAACTTTCTTCTTATGCTGGTCTTTTTGAGTCTCTTGACTCTTCCTTTGAATAGCAAGTCAGTGATCCTGATGAGTTTTGATTTTTCTTATGAATTTTTCAACTCCTGTGATACTGAGTTTGTTCCTGTAGACTCTATATTCCTTGTTGATTTTTTCTCTCCTTCTGAGGTTGATCTTATTGATTATAAACCATCAAGCCTTGGTTCTATAGAATCCTCTTCATTTGATTCTTCCTTGACTTTACCTCTTGTAGAAGATAGCAAATCCACACGTGTTTCTGCCAAAGTGAACCGCATCGGATCATTTCTTCTGAATATGATTCTGATGTTGTTATTTCTTGGAGACAATATTTTTAGTTGGATTCACAACTGTTTATTGGCCTTGTCTTTTTGTTCAAGGTGTAACTGTTGAGTCCAGATTTGGTCCCTTTTTAACCATCTTTAATCACCTTTCTTCCCTTGCTTTACACTGCTTAGCATATCAATCAGACTGACTTTCTT
>LPNX010220551.1:0-21283 GCA_001517045.1 Pseudotsuga menziesii
TCTCTCTCTCTCTCTCTCTCTCTCTCTCTCAATCCCTGCGGATTGTTACATACATACTCCTGGAATCAGCTACTGGTTACAGTAAGGTAACTATGGACTTAATAGCAGAACCAGAGCTCAACTCTATTACAATACAAAAGAACTATGAGCTAACAGACTACTGGACTCTCAGACTGGCTAACTGTATAAATAGCTACAGTTTATCCGACTAGCTAACCTTTTACAATACAGTTTTCATCCCTTTATAGATGGCCCGAAGGTCTTGCCTTTACAACACTATGGGCTTGTCCCAACAGTAACCCAAAACCCTAACTGTGACAGTCGGTCTATCTGTACTCGAACTGCCGCTTTCCGTCACACCACAGCTCTCTGCAGTCTTCCACGCTTCCCGGCGCTAATCGTGGGTACTGGACGCTGCTTCCTTTTCTATCCTTCGTCTTCAATACCTCGACCTCGTTGCCCCTTTTTCCTTTATGAGGGTTGCTAAGCCCTCCTGTCTTCGTCGCTGCCTTGAATGCAGTGGGTGAGCTCTCTCTTCTCGGCCGCTTAGGTACTGTCGTCTTCTTTGACTTCTCTGTTCCGATAGTCACGGTTTTCGGCTCTGATCTGTAGCTAGAAACATGCTATGGCGTCGTATCTTTACCTTATCTCTTATATCTTCGCCAAAACTGTCTATCCGCCAAAATGGCAGCTTCTCCTGTAGCTACGGGACCCTACTGCAACATCACTAATATCAATTCCAATTAGATAATATCATATAAATTAAAGTTATTTTTACCAAATGGAATAACAATAAATAGATTTCAACTATTTGTTTATCATTAATCATCAAATAGAAATCATATATAAATCATAGTTTTCAGGGTTCAGGGGAGTGATGCCCCCATAGCAAAAATTTAGGAAAAAATGCATTGTAAAATGTTGCAATTTCAAAGTCACAACTTGGTCAATAATGGGTGATTTACATGCCCATGGTTTTGGGCAGCTCGTGGTATTTTCCCATGGTATTCCCTTTAAAAAAGGAAGGCATTGTAATACAGTTATGTATTGTATTGTAGCATTGTAAAACAATCTCTATGATTGTGTGAGAGACACTAGGAGAGAGCGAAGAGGAAGTGCAATACGGTTGTTGCTGGCTGTATCCCTTCATTTTGCTATACGACATAATAATAAAATGACTAACAATTTCTATGTGGACGTAGCCCATCTTGGGTGAACCACGTTTTTTTTTCCTGGGAAAAAAAGCGTAATTTTATATCATTCGACGAGAACAAAATTACATTATGTAGATACACATAGATGTGTATTTCAAAAATAGCTAAAGAGCTCAAAAGGGTAAGACTCTGAAGGTCTTCACAAAAAGGAACCAAAGAAAAGGAGCATTTAAAATAGCTTCCTTGTTACATCATAATACATGATAATATAAAATTCTGTTTGTCTCCTATTTTAGTATGTTTTCTGCCATGTTCAGAGAATAGTCCACTTCCAAAAAAATAATTAAGTGCTGATAAAAATATTAAATATCATATCAAAGAGTGCATAGCAGTCTGCAAAAAAAAGATAGAATCTCCATCATTCTATAAAAGGTCAGTGGTAGTATTCAAGAGTACTACCCTCCCTCTGTTCCTTTACATTCCGGTGCCCTAGGGCCAACTGCAGCCCCTCCTTCGAGGCTTTGTCCGCTTGTTGGTTGCTTTCCTTGTAAACATGTCTGCATGAAAAAGCAGCATAAGTGTTGATAATCTCTTTAATGGAGGATAAAATGTTTTTAAGTCTTAAATTTCTGCAATGTTGTGTTCCAACAGTCCAATTGATAACATTCATCGAATCCCAAAAAACATTTAGATTTATGCACCCTTTCTCTACTGCAAAGATGAGGAGAATTTTAAGGCTCACTGAATTCTACCATATTGTTGTTGCCTTCCCCAAGCCCCACTAATAATTCAAAAAGTGTCTCTGAAAATAAAAGCAGTGCTCCTCCCCTACAAGAATTGTTTTGTGCTGCACTATCAAAAAAACCCCAAGGGACAGTCTTATCAATTTCCACATTCAAAACCTCCCTTTGTCTAGCCACCTTTATATGTTGTGGAAAAGCCATAAGAATACCACAAGAGAGACCAACAATGATTCTAGGAGTACACCCTTTATCAGCAAAAATATAGTTGTTTCAAGCAAGACAAACACTCCAAATAACCAACAGTGGGAGGGCTCCACCGAATCCAGAGAGTCAGTAACCCTTCAATTCTCCCAGGAATGGAGGACAGATTTGCCCCTCCATCTACAAGACAGTCCCAAAGCCATCGAACATTCTCTCCATACTTCTTTGATAAAAGAATAGTTGATAAATAGATGAGGAACATACTCACCATCCAATTTGCAAAGAGTACACCGCCCTAGTCCCTGAAAACTCCTTCTCTGCAAATTATCCCAAGTTGGCACCTTATTCTCCAGTACACACCACATGAAGATCTTGGTTTTAGGGGGACATTTGATTTTCCAAAGCTTATTCCACCACTACACAGGTTCCCTTTGCATAACATCTGCACTGAGGCTAATGTAGCCCATCTTCGGGGTGTATACTCCACATGGGTCAACATCCCAAATAAGAACATCTTCCCTATCCCGAAGTTGAATCTATGCTCTGTTCAGAGCACGAAGAAGGCCCTCCAAAGCCCTTTCGTCGAGTTCTGATAACCCGAAGTTCAAAACCGATCTCCATGACTGAGACCAAGGATTCTCCTAAACAAAAGAAGCAAATTGTGAGAGATAAACAAATCCTCTTTTCCTCAGAGCCTCCACAATAGGTCCCGGTAGCCTGTGATGCCGAGAGCAGGAAACCCACGGGTCCTCACCTACCCTAAATTTCCTGCCATTTCCAACACACCAAGCCAGATTTGTTTCAATGATACCAAAGGAAAACACCACTGCTTCCAGATTATAGAGCCACCAGTATGAGATTTCCTAGGTTTCCTTATTCAGTCTTCAATAGAATTAGGAGATATATATTTTTGAATGATCACTTTAGATCATAGGAAACCCGTCTTTAGAAATATCCACCCCCCCTTGGCTGTAAGAGATTACGCAAACAAAAAGATGATTTTGTGTCCCCAACCCCCTAGTCCTTTCCGAATGGCAATATTCTCCCATCAGACCCAAGGGTCACATGTGCTTCCTACTTACCACTCCAAAGAAACCTGAAGCGAATTCGTCTTGCTTCTTACAACGTGCATTTTGGTATCCAAGCAAGTGACATCCAGTAGACAGGGATTGCTTGTAACACAGATTTTCCAAGTACCAGCCTCCTAGCTCTAGAAATCCATTTATGATTCCAAACTTTCAGGCGCTTTTCCACTTGTTTAAGAGCCACTTCTAGTCCTGGTTTTTGTAGTCATTAGGCTTTAAAAAAAACCTAAGTATTTAATTATAACCTCATTGAATCTTGCCAAATCAAAAGGAAAAGACCTTCTAAACTCCTATTCCTCTTCAGCCTTGAGAATATGCAGAGTTAAGGTTGATTTCCTTGATTTTATATCCATCCCAGTGGCTTTGGAGAAAATATCTAGAATGCCCCAAATGGAGTTTGAGTCTCTCACAGATCCAAAGTAGAATATGAGGACATCATCAACAACAAAAAAGGTAGGTTAATTGCATAGATTGAGTGATTTGTATGCCCTTCAATGCTCCATGATTCTTTGCATCCCTTATCACCCTACTCAGACCTTCAACAACCAAAAGGAAAAGCAGAGGAGATAATGGGAAGCCTTGTCGTAGCCCTCTCTCCGCATGAAAAAAATGAGAGCCAGCCCCATTAATCAATATTGAAAACGAGACAATGGTGATACATCTCATAATCCATCTGATAAAATCAATCCCAAAGACAATATGAGTCAACAACATACGAATTTAAAGCCAACTAACTTTATCAAAGGCTTTGGACATATCAATTTCAAGTATTTCCCCTCTGATATATTTTGTTTTTAGGTTGTGTAGCCCTTCCTGGGCAACTCTAATAGCTTCGTGAATCTGTCTCCCCTCCATGAAACCAAATTGTTCTTTTGTGATGTTAAAAAATAAGATTTCCTTAATTCTTCATGCTATCACCTTGGAGACCACCTTGTAGATACAATTGCAGAGAGAGATGGGTCTAAAATCATTAAGATAAACAGGATTATCAACTTTCAAAATTAAAGCATTGAAGGTTGAGTTGAAACTAGTCGGGATCCTTCTAGAGATTCTAGTATCCTCCACCACTTTTAGTAAATCACCTAACACAATATTATATAGTTCCAAAAAGAATTCAATCGTCCAACCATTAGGTCCAAGGATTTTATCCTTCTGAAAACTATGAATAACTACCTTCATTTCTTCTTCTGAAACTTCCTCCATCGGGGACCTATTATCTTCCGCCTCAACGAACCTCGGGAAGAATTGAGCAATTATGATGACTTTTGCAATGTGTGTAATAGAGGCCTGAGCATGAGCTTTAAAGAGTATCTTGGAATGATCCACCCCAGTCCTAGCCATAACATCAAAAGTGGTATGTGAAATACCATGATCATCCAATAAGCTCCAGATAGTATTAGAGGATTTCCTTCCCCTAGCATAAGCATGGAAAACTTAGTATTTCCATCCCCACATTCCAGCTAGGTGGCCCTGCTCTCCAATCTGCACGTCTCCTTCTTCTCTAACAATAGAGTGTTCCTTCTTCCTTCCAGCCTGATAAATAAGTCTTTATCCATCTGGGTCAACAACCCTCCTCCATCTTTCTCCAGTAAATAAGAAAGTTCCTTTTCAACTTGTTTCAATTCCCTATCCTCCTGTCGCCTCTTGTCCATAAACCAATCTTTGATAACCTCCTTTAACTTTTTGAGGTTTTCCACAAACTAGAAGGCCACAAATATTTCAAGGCTAGGATCAAAGGGTAGCCAGTTGGAGGAGATCAATAATTTAAAAGAGTAATCTTTTAACCAAGTTTTATTGAATTTTAATGGACTCGGGGGTTTAGTTGATCCATTTTTTAGTTCCAAAAAGATATGTAGGTGGTATGATTGCCCACCACACCCAACCCATTTCCTGATTTGACGATTCCTGTCCACCACCTGTTCGGCCACCAAGAAATGATCCAGCCTCTTTGCTACTCTCCTATATCCACATCTATTATTTTTCCAAGTCGGCTTAAGGATGTTGGGTTCAATATCTAGCCAGTTTCTTGCTACCAGCTTCTAAGTGAAGTAATCCGCCAGTATATCAGCCCGAGCATGTGGTCCCCATACATCAGCATGCCCCAAGGAGAAGTTAAAGTCTCCCCCTAAAATCACCATATCTCCACCCAGAAAAGAGTTGTTAAAAAGAGAATCCCAGAAGAAGATCCTATTCAAATACGGACCATAGATATTGAAAACGGTAAAGGAGACCTCAAGGTCCAAGGCCTTGAATTCCAGACCCAAAACCGATTCTAGCCCCCAAATATTCAAAACCTTAACAAAACTTTCCTTCCAACCAATAGCCAGGCCTGCAAAGCAACCTCGAGCTTCCAATGTCTCAAAATTCCATCCAGGAAACCAACTTCCCAACCTATCTTTGACCACTTTTCCTACTCCCAAAGTTTCTTGTAACAACAAAATATCAGGGTGTTCTAGGCCAACCACCTTGTTGACTAAACTTAGAAATGAAGGATTTCCTACCTCTCCCCTTATAGGTGAGGTTGAAGTGAGGTAAACTGTTTTCCTTCGCTTCGGAAGTTAAATGATCTAAAACTGCCTTTTGTCTAGCCAATGCTTTTGACTGTGGAGTTTTGTTTCTTAGAACTCAAAGTTTTTTTTTTTATAATTTTTAGATGATTTTATCACTGTCGGAATTCGGTTGAACAATGAATCGGGGCATTAGTTCTCTATGCCTCCGACGTTTTAGGAGGGAAACAACGAACAGTTCTTATTTTCGCCGATCTGTGGCCTTTACCTCTTGGTCGTTTTATTGTTTAAACCTTTGTGCCAACACTATTTATTTTATCGCTATCAAAACGATTTTTTACTATGATCGGAGGGCTAGTCCTTTACATTGCCGACACAGTGGAAACGTTGAGTTTTGAGTCATCGATACATAGTTATTAGAGCTCCCGATCGCCGACGGTTTTGTGATCTGCGGAACCCACTGTCAGTTTGTTATCCTCCGTTGCAGCTGTCGACCAGACTATTTCTTCGATGTTTAGTGTTTTCATCTGTCGACGCATTATTGGTTAGTGGTTCTGACCTCCGATACATCCTACAGCGACGTTTAGTGCTCTACATCGCCGACACTATGGCAATGCTTAGATTTGTTTCGCCGACACTAAGGATGTGCTTAGAGTTGAGGTTTCTACGCCGATAGTTTTAGAGTTGTCGATCGCTGATGATTTAATGTTATCGCGGGATCCGTAGTCTGTCTGCTACCCGCCATTGCGGCTGCCTATAAGACTGTCCTTTCGATGAATAGTGTGTGTGATTGTCGATGTTGTAGTGGTTAACAGTTCCGATTTTCGACGAGTTGTATTTTGTTGTGGAACCATAGTTTTTTATGAATCCGTCGTTGCGGCTATCTTGTGAACTACCCTATCAATGCATTAGTGGTTCTGACCGCCGATAGGGGTTTTTCCCATCGATAAGGTTTTTTCCCTGCCATCTTTTTCACCGAAAGGTTTATATATTGGGGAGGGGTATTATTTTATTCTTACCCTTGTGAAAAATCATGTCTGCTCCGTCCTCACTGATCGAACTGTACCACCGTGCCCAGTTGTCCGGTTTTCATTTGATTGGTTTGCTATCATGGAGGTTTTTTTATCGTCCCGCCGACTACACAGCGTTTTTGCCAGGTAGGCCAACCACAGTTTATCCTTTTTCTTGATTTTATTGGTCGTTTGGGAAATCGGGTCTTCCCCTGGTTAGGTTTTCTCACAGTTATGTAGATCAGTCGTTTAGAATGAATATTTATCCTCGCAGCATGAGGCATATCAGTTAGTTGGGCAGTTTGGCGGTGGGGGTTTCTTGAGCTTGTGTTTTGAGACGTTATGGATGCTCTATCCTGTTCTAAAAGATTAGGTAGTTGGTACATAAAATTGTTACGCTGTCTGCACCGACTATTTTGGGGTTGTTTATGGCCGTCTGGGGGGAGGTTTTGGTTTACATATGCGCTTAACCTACTTTTTTTGGAACGCCGGAAGGTTTTGATTTTTGGACAAGTTGGGGATTTCTGCATTTTCAATCACTGGATAGGGCGTCATATTTGAAGATTAGCCTTACTGATAGGATGGTTCATGTTTAGCAAGGAGTTAGAATGCAGTCCGGTTTAAATGATGTGTTTTCTATTAGGGTTGCATTTTAGTGCAGACAGTGGACTAAGAAGATTTATTTTTCCTTGTCATTTTATTTTATGCATTAATACTCTGTATAGTTTATCTGTGAGAATGCATATGAAAGAGGTAAATAGGTTGTTACAATTTTTCTTCATTATTGAAACACTAACTAAAAGCTCAAATGGTCTAATAACATGTGGTGTTTATGACAGGGTAACTATTTCAAAGGAGATATGTCTAAAAGACAAAAGAAGAAGGCTCATGTTGCAGAGGGAGAACCGGAGGTGGAAATCATCACCAAGGTGGAATACATATATGAAGATACCAAGGCTACCAATGGAGTCGAACCGGACTATAAATGGGGTGAGATATACAAGATGATTGCAAATCAGAGTGTGCCTAATGTAGGATTCGAAGAGCTGACTATATATGCAAACATCGAGAAATCGGCTCTTATGAAAGTAGCCACGAGACCTGAGTTGTTCCCTTGCTCAGAGGTGATCGGTTGGATTCTGCCCAGGGCAGATGTAACTGCAATGATCCTGGAAAATACTGCCAAACAGGGATATGCTACATACAGCCTTGCTTATGTCTCCATGGCACATCATCAGCCTCCTACTCAGATTTACATAACAGAAAGCTGGTTGAAGGAAACATAGTTGGACCTGGTTGAAAAAGTTAAGCGAATGATGATACTAGGGAAGAACTTTCGAACCAGGCCATCAGGAGAATATGATACAGGCACTCTCCGGATCCCTTATAGATTTTTAGCACTGATGCTTAATAGAATTTTTGGGAGAGCTCATGGAAAAAGCTTCAAATTGGGATGGATACCAATTATTTTTTATGTGGCCACCCAAGGAACCATATTCAATTGGGAAAACATAGTGTCCAATAGCCTCTCGACATGCATATCTTCAGCCTTGGGAGGAGTCTCACAGAAGAAGTCAGAGTTCTACATGAGCTCCATCCTGGTTGATTGTATACTATGTACCCAACCTTTTCCAGCCTTGAGGTGTAATTGGGATAGGGATAGGACCCCTGCATACATTGCATATAAATTATTTTGGGCACACAAATACTATAGAAACTATAGAGAATTATGTGAGCACTTCATCATGCCTTTGTACACTCTAACTTTCCTGACAGAATGCAACTGCATGTCCGAGGAAGCGTTCAAAGTCATTGAAGAATATGGGAGTTACTATTTGACTGAAGAAGGAATGTATATCAGAATGTATGGTGGCTCCAGGGCACCTTCTCTGCTCCCTAAATATGCCACTGATTATGTGCTACATAAAGAAGCAGTTAGACAGGTATATCTTGATGGTGTAGGGAGTTTCTTGTTCGAACATAAGAAGGAAACATATCCTGTCATACCTTTCTAGCTATGGAGTTATAAGTTTACAAAGGTAAAACAAACTGCAGAATTCGTACAGGAGTTGGAGCACTTCCGTTTTGGTGAGATGAACTTTCACATGAATGACTCCCAAAATAAGGTTGCAGAGCATTGGAAGGAGGCAAATGTTCATTTTGAATACACAAATTTCTGGGACAAAGATGAAGAAATATTCAGAAATGCAAAGAATATGACTGCCTTAAAAGAAGAGATTTAAACAGAAAATCACCATTGTGGGCGGAAAGGGCAAAACCGCACAGAAGAAAGCTGAAGAAAAAGAAGCCAAAAAGAGGGAAGAAGGTGCTAGAATGCTAGCACAAGAGGTAGAGAGTTGGATAAAGAATGAAGAAGAAGAAAGAAAGAGTGTTGTAGAGGAAGACGCAAAGAAATAAGAGGAGGAGAAAAAGAGAAATGAAGAAGCAGAGATAAAGAAAAAACAAGAAGAAAGTGAAGGTCTGAGATAAACAGGATCTCAAACAGACCAACATACTACTAAACCGATGGATACACAGGGGGCACATGATCATACGGATCAAGGGCTTGGACAAGACAATCCTGATTCCCAGGAGCCTGCTACAACTTCTGGAAGCACTCAAGGGCAAGCTATGTTTTTTGGAATGGATTTGATACCTTTCATGCAGAAGGAAGGAGAAGAGGTCCCTAATTTCAAAACCATTTTCTATGACAAGGAGAAGAAAAGGATTGTCAAAAGAGTGGAGAAAAAGGTTGAAACATGAGGACAATCAGGAAAGATGATAACTTATAATACTTTGGTGTATGGAACATATGCAGATCCAAGATTGACAGCGAAAGCTGGGGTAGCACTAACCCAAGCTACTGAAGATAATGTAGATAGGCTGATGACGGATCTTGAGCAGTCCAAAAAGAATGCAGCTCAATTAAAAGAAACGTTGAAGAAAGAGAGAGAAGAAGGTCATAAGTTGAAGACGAAATATGACGACATGTAGAATGAAGTAAGGACTTCAAAGACAGAACTCTAGACTCTGCAGGCAAATAAGATGACTTTAGAAGTTTCTGTAGAGAAAACAAAGAAAGATGCTCAGAACAGCTTGGCAGAATTATAGAAGCTACAGCTGGAGCATCAAGTGCTAAAAACTGAGAAGACTGACCTTCAGGTATCCTACGAAACTCTAAGTGCAGAGAAGGTCCAGCTGCAAAACAAGGTCATTGAGTTAGAATCAGAGAAAGTTGCCACTAAGGAAAGAGAGAAGCAATATCAAATGCAGGTATCAATTTTGGAGGGACAGGATGCTTCATTGACAACATCACTGAAATATGCTATGGAACAGAAGACGGATGTCTAACCTTTGAAAGAATATGTTCTAGGTCAGAGGAAAAAAATCCACCAACTACAAGTGTGCATTGAGGAAGAAAGGTGTAAGATTGTGCAAATAGATAGCAGATTAGAAGAAATCTTGGACACCACTTCGTATTTTGTAGACAGCTCTCAAGATATTTTGGAGGTCCTGATAGGAAGGATAGTGTGGATAGAAACAAATGTGGAAACCCCTGCGGATCTACCAGCTAAATATCGACATAGTTTAAAGCAAGATTATGACTTATTGGAGTTTGCAATAAATACTGTGGAAGAATTCAAGAAGACTGTAAAGAAAACGAAAGGATTATGTGTTGAATACTACAGAAGAATGCTGGTCACATACAATAGATGCCAGGTTTCTGCAGATAAAAGACTGGATGCGATACCAGAACATGATCTGTTCATGGAACAACTACAGAACAGGTATCAGAAAGGCGAGCAGGAGATCCAACAAGTCAAGGATCTAGATGAACAAATTCTGAAGAATGTAGTAGCTCATGTAGTAGTAATCATCCACTTACTTGAAGATCAACTGCTCTTGAGTCTGGCGAGAATAGAAGTAGCTAAGAATCAGGCTGCTAAGTATGAGATAAATATCCGTTTCCTTGAACCCTCCGATTTTGAAAGCATAGCAGCAGAGGCCCAGGCGTGGAAAAAATTCATTAATGACCAAGCAGGGCCCTTTTCATAAAGTGTTTTTATAAATTTTTGGATTTAAAATATAATATATTGTATAAATCATGAGCACTCACTAAAAGACAAATTTTGGGGATTAAGAGGTTGGGGAAGCCCAAAAGTCATTTGGGGGCAGCCCAAAGGTTTTGCTTTTTTGTATAAATATAGGAGAGTTAGATAGAGAATGGACTTCTTTCCCAAGCAATTTTTGAGAGTATATTGTAAGAAGAACTATTTCCTTTTGCAGTATAGAATTACAAGTTTCTGCTGGAGAAAGTTTGGTGGAATGTTTCAAATTCTTTGCTATGGATCAGTTGAATGTGAACTATTTCGTTTTCATCTTATGTCCATTAATTGTGAGATCGTTCTAATTCATTGCATTATTGTTTATGTTATGAATGTCTTATAGTTTATTCTGTGAAATTTCCACTGTGAGTAATGAAGGTTGTTATAAACAATAAGCTATCTTGTTGTTCATATTTTTATTTATGTTCATGTGTTCTGGAATAAATAACAGCTATCTGTAATTGTTCATAATACATGTGCAAAAATGCATTACTATTGTTAACTGTTAATTCTGCTCCCTAGGGATAGGTTAGTTAGTAATATTTAGTTTCTTGTTGTGTGTGATTTAGATGCGAGAGAGTTAAGACGAGAGGTAAGAACCTACGCATCACATTGTGACACTCCTCGTTATCTCTATCAATCTGCATTTTAGATAGGCACTTGCACATCATAACTTAAACACAAAAAACTAAAAATATACACGGTGGACCGGGCCGTAACCGGTAAAACCTTTTAATTTGTTAATTGACCTACGGTAGCCGGACCGTACACCGGATGGATTCCCCATACCTAACAGTAGTGGGCTAGTTGGAAATGTTTATTGGGGAGAATCCCTAACTGTTGTGACCTGCAATTTTCCAAGCCTCAATAGTTTTTGGCACTAGAAGGAGGGCCACCAGTGCATGGCTGGCCGAGGAAACTCATTTCCTTGAAATTACTCCATTGGTGACAGTTTTGAAAGTAGTTTGTTTCACACATCCACTCTTGAAGATAAAGAGAAAGGGTATATTTATCCTGTAGATAACGAAGTGGTTGATTATTTAAGAAGAATCACTAGGGAATATGTGAAAAAAATTGGAGGATTACCTATCATTTCTGTCTTACCTAGAAGATAATATCAAAAGAAAGATCGCCCTAAATTAGAAGATTATGTGTTGGTAGATGATATTGAAGAACTGGTAGAAGCAGCCCTATAGGAAGTTGACCAACCTTTGAATAAATTGGGTCCATATTCTCCTTACTGTTCACCTTGTCGGACCCCTGTTCAGTCACCACCTCATTCTCCACTCAAAATCATGGCTCATGTAAATGCAAACCAACCAAATCCACAACCTGCTTGGAAGGCTAGGTCACCTTTAAACCTGGCAGCTCCCTTGCATGATTTGCCTCAAGCTTTTGACAAAACGTTACCTAAGTTTGACCCAAGTGAAAAAATTATGTTAGATGATCATTTGCAAAGTTTTTACTTGGCTATAGAAGGACTACACGCATGAGAGCATGAAGATGTGGTCTGTAGATTGTTTCCACACACCCTGAAAGGAGCAGCAACCTCATGGTATTTTGCTCTTCCTGCAAATTCAATCACAGACTGGGACACATTTGAGAGAATATTTAGAAGTAAATATGCAGTTCAGAAAACTCATGCATCTTTAATGAAAGGGTTATGCGCTTTAAAGAAAGACAGAAAGGAAAAGGTGCATAATTTCACTCAAAGATTTGTTGCTTATGTAAAAAAATTTACTACACCTGATAAGCCATCTGAAAAAGCTCTGATTGAATATTATACTTCAGCTCTAGGGCCTGACTTGGCCATGTTTAATAAGATATCAGTCAAGCCTACATTATCATAAACCTATGAAGAGGCTGAGATGGAAAGCATAGAAAATTATCCTGTACAATCGGAAGAAAAAACTTTTGGTAAGAAATCTTTATTACTGACTAAGCCTAAGGATGAACGATCACAGGATTTTGAAGGGATGGTGAAGATGATGCAGAAGCTATCCAACAGAGCAATAGATTTGGAAAAAGAAAAGGAATCTAATAAATCATATAAGCCTTACTATAAAAGGAGGGAGGACAACAATCAATCTAAACCACCTCCACATAGTCCTGCAGTAATGAATTTAACTGATGTAGGCATGGATAATTTTTGCAGCTTTCATCAGCAGCCACATTCTGAGAGAAATTCCCCCCAATGGATAAATTCTATGACATTGGTACTGAATCAGTTGTTGGACTCCAAACTAGCAGAAACTGATAAGGAGGAAGAAAATGACAATCAATCCATGGAAAAACAAGAGGAGGATGCTTTGGTTTTATGGGACTGTGTCTCAATGTTTGATATAGAAGAGGAAGGTTCTTTGAAACAAGAAGAAACATCAGAAACCAATGTGACAACAAGAAGTCAGAGTTTGTTAAAAGAAGACAATTCAATACTTCCGAAGATCAAGAAACTTCAAAAAAATATGAAGAAGGTACAGAAGAACACTACAACTGATAAAATACCTGAATTTACCATTACAATTCAAGATCCCAAGAGAATTAACATTCTTGTTAAGCCTATTGAAGACAAGGTTGATAATGTCAAGAAGAATCTCAAAACTCCTGAGATGGGATAGATATTGTGGAAGACATTAAAAAGGCTAAGGAAAATATCTCATTATTTGAAATGTGTAATGTACCTCAGCAGAAAGAAAAATTGTTAAAAGCACTTGAAGTACCAGAGGAAGAGTTGCCCACTAACAACCAACCTGAAGAAGAAGTTGGCGAAGCAAGTGTGGGAGGTAAGTCTAAGTTTAGAACCCCACCATTTCTCCTAACTTTTGAGATTTTCAACTATAATGTGCACAACTGTTTAGTAGACTCAGGGGCATCAATCAATGTTATGCCACTTTTAGTATGCAAGAGAATTAATGGACAACCTAAACCATCCACTTTGCAAGTTATTCAATTAGACAGAACAGCTGTGAAAGTAGTCGGGGAAATGGAAGATGTCCTGATTCACTTATCTGCAAATGAGAAGGTATGTCAGTACATTGATATTGTAGTTGTAGACATTCCAGATGCTTATGGACTTGTTTTGAGTCAAGACTGGTCGGCAAGGCTAAATGGATACTTCACATAAGATTGGTCACATCTGTGGTTACCTCATAAGGGAAGTCCCAATTAGATAAAAATATTAAGAGAACCTCAAATGAAGCACAATGTTACGCAGTTGGAGGGAAAAAATGAACAAGTGAATTCTGTGTTGGGAAATTACTTCATTGAATTGGAACCGGGAAATTACCAAGCTGAAGAAGCCAGTAGTTTATCTGACACCCAACCCTATCTCCTTCGATTTTCATGGGATGATGAAATTGACTGTAAAATAGTAGATTTAGTTTTAGATGAAGTTTTTAATTCAAGTCCAGTAGAAGTAGATAGTTTTTGGGCCCCTTATTTTGATGGATCTAAAACATTGGAAGGATCAGGAGCTGGTTGTGTCCTAATTGATCCAAAGAAAAATAAACATTTTCTTTCTTGTAGATTAGATTTCGAATGTACGAATAATACAGTCGAGCATGAAGCACTAGTTTAGGGACTGAAAAAGGCAATAGAACTAAAAGTGAAAAATCTGAAAGTATATGGAGACTCTGAAATTGTTGTTAAGCAAATTCAAAATAAGATACATTGTATTTCACCACATTTAAAAACCTATCAAAACGAAGTTTGGGATTTGCTTATAAACTTTCATGCATTCAATATTGTATCCATTCCTAGATTAAAGAATGAAACAGCTAATTTACTAGCTACCTTGGCTGCAAGGCTAGTACCTTCTAATAATATATGCTCTATTGAATTACTTTTCAGGCCTTCTATTCCGGATATGATCACCAATTTACGGGTTTTTGACGATGATCAACAAATTTTGGAATGCTTGATGAATGATGAGACTTTTGAAGGAGCAATAATAGATGATGAAGAACATCAAGCGGAATTAAAGTTTGGGAAGTTTATTCCTAAGGGAGTCAGGACCCTGGAACGAATGTTTGATTTAAACAACAAGTTCAGAAAGCCAGTGAATGTCAAGACTCGTAGCTCATCCTTGCAGCTTGAGCTAATAAATTTGGGGACTGAAGTTGAACCTAGATATGTAAATTTGGGAAAGTGTTGTTCTCCGGGTGAAAGGAGTAAATTCATTAGTCTGTTCAAATAGTACAAAGATGTGTTTGCTTGGACATATGAAGATCTTAAAACATATGACACAAATATTATACAACATGTCATCCCGATTAGAGCTAGAGTCAAGCCTTACCAACAGCCTTTAAGGAAGATGCATCCAAATCTGGAACCTTTGATTCAGAGTGAACTAAAAAAAATGTTAGATGCTGAAATTATATTCAAAGTCAAACATTTGGAATGGGTTTCGAATTTGGTGCCAGTAAGAAAGAAATCTAGAGAAATCAGGCTCTGTGTAGATTTTAGAAACCTTAATCGTGCTTCGGATAAAGATAATTATCCAGTTCCACCCATGGAACAAATATTGCATATGGTTTCAGGTTCTGAATCATTTTCATTGTTAGATGGATTCTCTGGTTACAATAAAGTATTAGTAGCTGAAGAAGAGAGGCTAAAAACTACATTCAGAACCAAATGGGGAACTTTTGCTTATAGAAGAATGCCCTTTGGACTCATAAATGCTGGAGCTACTTTCTAGAGGGCCATGGATATAGCTTTCCGTGGTCTGATTGGTAGTAGTGTTGTGGTATATCTCGATGATGTCACAATATTTTCAAAAATGAGAGAGGAACATGCATTCCATCTGAGATAAATTTTCGAGTGTTGTCGAAAATATGGTATTTCACTTAATCCTAAGAAATGTGTGTTTGTAGTCATAGAAGGAAAGCTACTGGGTCACGTTGTTTCTAAGAAATGGATCTCCATAGACCCAGAAAGGATTAAAGACATAGAACATATCCCTTTACCCCATAACAAAAAAGGTATGCAATCATTCATGGGGACAACTAATTTTGTGCGAAGGTTTGTACCAGATTTTGCTCAAATTGTCAAACCTTTGCAGCAAATGGCGAAACAAAATGTACAATTCAAATGGACTGATGTGGAGAAGAATGGATTCAGTAAGATAAAGAAATCTATTGCTCATGCACCATCTCTCAAAAGTCCAAATTTCGAAAAAGATTTTATTTTGTACACTTTCGCATCTGACGATTCATTGGCAGCGGTGCTTACATAGAAGGAAGATGGGGGAGATGAGTACCCCATATCATTTATGAGCACTGGTCTACAGGGAGTTGAATTGAATTATCCAGCTGTTGATAAATAGGCTTATGCAATTTTCAAAGCGGTAAAGCAATTCAGACCATACATACTTAAGAACCGTACTAAAGTAATAGCTCCACACCCCGCTGTAAGGTCTCTTTTCATACAAAAGGAATTAGGAGAAAGAAGAGGCAGCTAGGTAACAAATTTACAAGAATATGACCTTGAATTCAAACCAACATCCATTGTTAAAGGGCAAGGATTGTGCAAACTAATGGTTGAAGGTAAAGACAATGAAGAAAACAGTTGGGACAATGAAGCTGAGTTACATATGGTGGATGTATGTCCTATATTCATAGCTCCAGATTCATGGTAATGAGACCTTTTTCATTACCTTCAGGTAGGATATTTGCTAGAACATTGGAATTCCCAACAACGAAGAGCATTACGCCTTAAATCAGCTTCATATCAGATCATTGATGGAGTATTATTCAGAAAGAATTATGATGGAGTTCTTCTCAGGTGCTTAAAACAAGAAGATGCAAAGAAGGTCATAACAAAATTACATGATGGGCCTGCAGGAGGTCATTTTTCCAGAGATACAACAGCCAATAAGATTCTTAGAGTCGGGTATTACTGGCCCACACTATTTAAAGATGCTCATGCTCATGTCAGAAAGTGTGATGTTTGCCAGAGGTGTGTTGGAAGATAAGCCAAAGCAGCAGGGCCTTTAAAACTAGTGATGATAATAGAACCATTTGAACAATGGGGGATTGATATCATTGGAGAAATAAAACCAAATTCTTCCTTGCAGCACAAATACATTTTGATGGCAACTGACTACTTCACCAGATGGGTTGAGGCCATTCCGTTACGCAAAGTGAATGAAGATGCAGTCATGGATTTCTTACAAGATCACATTATGACCAGGTGTAAGGTTCCAATTTCCCTTGTTTTTGATAATGCTACTTACTTTTCTTCTATTAGATTAACTGCATTTGCTAATGAAAGAGGAATTAAGTTGCATTATTCTGCAAACTATTACCCACAAGGAAATGGTTTGGCAGAATCTACAAATAAGAATTTGATTAGAATTCTAAAGAAAACCATGATAGAAAATCAGAGAAGTTGGAACTTAGCGTTACCTAAATCTCTTTGGGCTGATAGAGTCACACCCAAGAGTTCCTTATGTGTGTCACCATACACCCTTGTTTACGGAAAATAAGCTATTCTTCCTCCCAACATTATGTTACCTTCTTCCATATTAGCTCAGGAGTCTAGAGGTACTGATAATGAAATCCTACAGATTATAATCTATAATCTTTTGAAGTCGGAAGAGTCTAGGTCCAAAGCCAGAGAACAATTTAAGCATCAACAAGAAGTAGTGAAACGTTGGTTTGATAAGCATAAAGCTGGAAACAAGGATTTCGAAGTGGGAGATCTGGTTCTTAAGTGGGATCATCTGCATGATGAAAAGGGGAAGCACACTAAGTTTCAACAGTTATGGGTAGGCCCTTTTGAAATTGCAGCCAAGCTTGGCCCCTCAACTTACAAGTTCCAAGATTTACAGGGGTGGGAAGGGAACTTACCAATTAATGGTTTAGTTCTCAAACCTTATTTTTCTTGATTTTTATTTCTTGGTTATCTTGTACATAAATAAACTGATTGTTTTGTGTTGTTTTGGATTTATTTTATTTTGTTTGTTTTTAGTTATATTTTGGTTGATTTTAATAAAGAAGCACAACTTTTTGGTTGCATGGAGTCCATCAGAATTCTGGAATAATTAAAATCCTTGATTATAAGACTGTGTACTATTGATTTATTTTATAGAACTTCTTCTAGTTTAGCAGTTTTCCTAAATGGCTATGAACACATTGAAGTCCTACTTAATCCTTGTAAAATAACTCAAGGTCAAAAGTTCTGGAATACTATTTCAAGGCTCCATCCAACTCACATTTAAAATGTCTTAGGGGGTGATAGAAAAGACCCATGGAGAGGAAGAATGGTAAATAGTATATTATATATAAATGATCCCATGCCAAGAATTGAAAGCCAAAAAAGCAAATAAGAGTCAAAATCTCCTAAGAAAGTAATATGTATCAAAACAAAGTACTGAACCATATGAGTACAAGATTTCCAAAGTTATTCTCTGTCCTTGAGTTGAAAAATCAATACATCTCTCACACAAAAGGACACTATGGATAGAGGAGCCTGAATAAAAAATTCAAAAAGAAGGCATGCAGGAGGACTTAGAAAGGACAAAAAAGTCCAAAAGCACAAAAGTGCAAAATGGCATGGGAATGAGGAACAAACGAATATTTATGTTTACCATATGTTACAATCCTGTGGTGTCCAAGCTGGGAGCTACCCAAAGACAAAGGTAAAAATGAAACTGATATTCCTGGCCTCAAAAGAGTTATCTATACTTTGAAATCTTGGTTCCCATTATCCCTAAATTGGACTATCATCAATTATTAAAATACATACATCTATCATTAGGTAAATCCAGACATCTAGAAGAATTCAGCATGCTGGTGTTTATTGTCAAAACAGTCTGTTGCTCAAAGAAGAAGTTGTCCAGAGATCTGTGTTCCCTAGGTAGTCACCAATTGTTGTAGCTGCAACCTTTGTTTCCCAATTTTTTTTAAAAATTTGGACCCTCCTTTCAATCTTGACTAGTCTGGGATTGTTTGGCCTCTTGAACATTGTCTTTCCTCCGCTACAATGTTGGATATTTTTTAGGTTGAAGTGAGGTAAATTCTTTTCCTTCGTTTCGAAAGTTAAATGATCTAAAACTGCCTTTTGTCTAGCCAATGCTTTTGACTGTGGAGTTTTGTTTCTCAAAACTTAATTTTTTTTTAATTTTTAGATGATTTTATCGCTGTCGGAAGTCGGTTGAACAATGAATCGGGGCATTAATTCTCTATGCCTCCGACGTTTCGGGAGGGAAACAACGAACAGTTCTTATTTTCGTCGATCCGTGGCCTTTACCTCTTTGTCGTTTTATTGTTTAAACCTTTGTGCCGACACTGTTTATTTTATCGCTATCAGAACGATTTTTTACTGTGATCGGAGGGCTAGTACTTTGCATTGCCGACACGGCAGCGTTGATTTTTGAGTCGTTGATACATAGTTATTAGAGCTCCCGATCGCCGATGGTTTTGTGATCCGCAGAACCCACAGTCAGTTTGTTATCCGCCATTGCGGCTCCCAACCAGACTATTTCTCTGATGTTTAGTGTTTTCATCTGCCGACGCATTATTGGTCAGTGGTTCTGACCTCTGATACATCCTACGGCGGCGTTTAGTGCTCGGTATCGTCGACACTATGGCAATGCTTAGATTTGTTTCACCAACACTGCAGATGTGCTTAGATTTGAGGTTTCGACGCCGATAGTTTTAGAGTTGTCGATCGTCGATGATTTTATGTTATCGCGGAATCCGTAGTCTGTCTACTGCCCGTCGTTGCGGCTGCCTATAAGACTATCCTTTTGATGAATAGTGTGTTTGATCGTCGATGATGTAGTGGTTAACAGTTTCGATTGCCAACGGGTTGTATTTTGTCACGGAACCGTAGTTGTTTATGAATCTGCTGTTGCGGCTGTCTTGTGTACTACCCTGCCGATGCATTAGTGGTTCCGACCGTCGATAGGGGTTTTTCCCCTCGATAAGGTTTTTTTCCCGCCGTCTTTTTCACTGAAAGGTTTATATATTAGGGCGGGGTATTATTTTATTCTTACCCTTGTGAAAAATCACGTCTGATCCGTCCTTACTGATCAAATTGTACCACCATGCCCAGTTGTCCATATTTCATTTGATTGGTTTGCTATCGTGGAGGTTTTTTTATCTTCCCGCCGACTGCACAGCGTTTTTGCCAGGTAGGCTAACCACGGTTTATCCTTTTTCTTGATTTTATTGGTCATTTGGGAACTAGGGTCTTCCCCTGGTTAGGTTTTCTCGCAGTTGTGTAGATCAGCCATTTAGAATGAATATTTATCCTTGCGGCGTGAGGCATATCAGTTAGTTGGGCGGTTTTGGTGGTGGGGGTTTCTTGAGCCTATGTTTTGAGCCGTTATGGATGCTCTATCCCATTCTGAAAGATTAGGTAGTTGGTGCATACAAGCATTACGCTGTCTGCACCGACTATTTTGGGGTTGTTTATGGACGTCCGGGGGGAGGTTTCAGTTTGCATATGCGCTTACCCTATTTTTTTGGGAACGCTGGAAGGTTTTGATTTTTGGACAAGTTGGGGATTTCCGCATTTTCAATCACTGGATAGGGCCTCACATTCGAAGATTAGCCTTACTGATAGGGTGGTTCATGTTTAGCGAAGAGTTAGAATGCAGTCCGGTTTAAATGATGTGTTTTCTATCAGGGTTGCATTTTAGTGCAGCCAGTGGACTAAGAAGATTTATTTTGCCTTGTCGTTTTCTTTTATGCATTAATACTATGTATAGTTTATCTATGAGAATGCATATGGAAGAGGTAAATAGGTTGTTATAGTTTTTCTTCATTATTGAAACACTAACTTAAAGCTCCAATGGTCTAAGAACATGTGGTGTTTGTGACAGGGTAACTATTTCAAAGGAGATATGTCTAAAAGACAAAAGAAGAAGGCTCATGTTGCAGAGGGGAACCAGAGGTGGAAATCATCACCAAGGTGGAATACATAGATGAATATACCAAGGCTACCACCGGAGTCGAACCAGACTATAAATGGGGTGAGATATACAAGATGATTGCAAATCAAAATGTGCCTAATGCAGGATTCGAAGAGCTAACTATATATGCAAACATCGAGAAATCGACTCTTATGAAAGTAGCCACGAGACCTGAGTTGTTCCCATGCTCAGAGGTGATCGGTTGGATTCTACCCAGGACAAATGTAACTACGATGATCCTGGAAAATACTGCCAAACAGGGATATGCTGCATACAACCCTGCTTATGTCTCCATGGCATATCATCTGTCTCCTGCTCAGATTTACATAACAGAAAGCTGGTTGAAGGAAACAAAGTTAGACCTGGTTGATACAGTTAAGAGTATGATGATACTAGGGAAGACCTTTCGAACCAGGCCATCAGGAGAATATGATACAGCCACTCTTCGGATCCCTTATAGATTTATAGCACTGATGCTTAATAGAATTTTTGGGAGAGCTCATGGAAAAAGCTTCAAATTGGGATGGATACCAATTATTTTTTATGTGGCCACTCAAG
>LPNX010220551.1:21293-41293 GCA_001517045.1 Pseudotsuga menziesii
TTCAATAGCCTCTCAACATGCATATCTTTATCCTTGGGAGGAGTGTCACAGAAGAAGTCAGAGTTTTACATGAGCTCTTTCTTGGTTGATTGTATATTATGTACCCAACCTTTTCCAGCCTTGAGGTGTAATTGGGATAGGGATAGGACCCCTGTATACATTGCATATAAATTATTTTGGGCACACAAATACTATAGAAACTACAGAGAAGTATGTGAGCACTTCATCATGCCTTTGTACACTCTAATTTTCCTGACAGGATGCAACTGCATGTCTGAGGAAGCGTTCAAAGTCATTGAAGAATATGGGAGTTACTATTTGACTGAAGAAGGAATGTATATCAGTATGTATGGTGGCTCTAGGGCACCTTCTCTACTCCCTAAATATGCCACTGATTATGTGCTACATACAGAAGCAGTTAGACAGGTATATCTTGATGGTGTAGGGAGTTTCTTGTTCGAACATAAGAAGGCAGCATATTTCCATACCTTTTTGGCTATGGAGTTATAAGTTTACAAAGGTAAAATAGACTGCATAATTCGTGCAGGAGTTGGAGCACTTATGTTTTGGTGAGATGAACTTTCACAGGAATGACTCCCAAAATAAGGTTGCAAAGCATTACAAGGAGGCAAATGTTCATTTCAAATACACAAATTTCTGGGACAAAGATGAAGAAATCTTCAGAAATGCAAAGAATATGACTACCTTAAAGAAGAGATTTAAACATAAAATCGCCATTGTGGGTGGAAAGGGAAAAACCGCACAAAAGAAAGCTGAAGAAGGAGAAGCCAAAAAGAGGGAAGAAGATGCTAGAAGGCTAGCACAAGAGGCAGAGAACTGGCTAAAGAATGAAGAAGAAGAAAGAAAGAGAGTTGTAGAGGAAGCAACAAAGAAAGAAGAGGAGGAGAAAAAGAGAAATGAAGAAGCAGAGATAAATAAAAAATAAGAAGAAAGTGAAGGTCTGAGATTCACAAGATCTCAAATAGACCAATAGACTACTAAACAGATGGATACACAGGGGGCACATGATCATACAGATCAAGGGCTTGGACAAGACAATCCTGATTCCCAGGAGCCTACTGCAACTTTTGGCAGCACTCAAGGGCAAGCTATGTTTTTTGGAAAGGATTTGATACCTTTCATGCAGAAGGAAGGAGTATAGGTCCCTGATTTCAACACCACTTTCTATGACAAGGAGAATAAAAGGATTGTCAAAAGAACTGAGAAAAAGGTTGAAACAGGAGGACAATCAGGAAAGATGATAAGTGATAAGACTTTGGTGTATGGAGTAGATGCAGATATGAGATTGATAGTGAAAGCTGGGGTAGCACTAACCCAAGCTACTGAAGATAATGTAGATAGGCTGATGACGGATCTTGAGCATCCAAAAAGAATGCAGCTCAATTAAAAGAAACGCTGAAGAAAGAGAGAGAAGAAGGTCATAAGTTGAAGAGGAAATATGAGGACATGCAGAATGAAGTAAGGACTTCAAAGACAGAACTCCAGACTCTGCAGGCAAATGAGCTGACTTTAGAAGTTTCTGTAGAGAAAACAGAGAAAGATGCTCAGAATAGCTTTGCAGAATTACAGAAGCTGCAGCTGGAGCATCAAGTGTTGAAAACTGAGAAGACTGACCTTCAGGTATCCTACGAAACTCTAAGTGCAGAGAAGGTCCAACTGCAAAACAAGGTCATTGAGTTAGAATCAGAGAAAGCTGCCACTGAGGAAAGAGAGAAACAATATCAAATGTAGGTAGCAGTTTTGGAGGGACAGAATGCTTCATTGACAGCATCATTGAAAGATGTTATGGAACAGAAGATGGATGTCCAACCTTTGAAATAATATGTTCTATCTCGGAGGAAGAAAGTCCACCAACTACAAGTGTGCATTGAGGAAGAAAGGTGTAAGATTGTGCAAATAGATAGCAGATTAGAAGAAATCTTGGACACCACTTTGTATTTTGTAGACAGATCTCAAGATATTTTGGAGGTCCTGAAAGGAAGGATAGTGTGGATAGAAACAAATGAGGAAACCCCTGTGGAGCTACCAGCTAAAGATCGACATAGTTTAAAGCAAGATTATGACTTATTGGAGTTTGCAATAAATACTGTGGAAGAATTCAAGAAGACTGTAAAGAAAATGAAAGGATTATGTGCTGAATACTACAGAAGAATGCTAGTCACATACAATAGATGCCAGGTTTCTGCAGATAAAAGATTGGATGCGATACCAGAACATGATTTGTTCATGGAACAACTATAGAACAGGTATCAAGAAGACGAGCAGGAGATCCAAGAAGTCAAGGATCTAGATGAACAAATTTTGAAGAATGCAGTAGCTCATGCAGCAGTAAGCATCCACTTACTTGAAGACCAGTTGCGCTTGAGTCTGGCGAGAATAGAAGTAGTTAAGAATCAAGCTGCTAAGTATGAGCTAAATATTTGTTTCCTTGAACCCTCTGATTTTGAAAGAATAGCAGCAGAGGCCCAGGCGTGGAAAAAGTTCATTAATGACCAAGCAGGGCCCTCTTCATAAAGTGTTTTTATAAAAAAATTTGATTTAAAATATAATATATTGTATAAATCAAGAGCACTCACTAAAAGACAAATTTTTGGGATTAAGAGGTTGGGGAAGCCCAAAAGTCATTTGGGGGCAGCCCAAAGGTTTTGTTTTTTTGTATAAATATAGGAGAGTTAGATAGAGAATGGACTTCTTTCCCAAGCAATTTTTTATAGTATATTGTAAGAAGAACTATTTCCTTTTGCAGTAAAGAATTACAAGTTTCTACTGGAGAAAGTTTGGTGGAATGTTTCAAATGCTTTGCTATGGTTCAGTTGAATGTGAACAATTTCGTTTTCAACTTATGTCCATTAACTGTGAGATCGTTCTAACTCATTGCATTACTGTTTATGTTATGAATGTCTGATAGTTTATACTGTGAAATTTCCACTGTGAGTAATGAAGGCTGTCATAAACAATAAGATATCTTGTTGTTCATATTTTTATTTATGTTCATGTGTTCTGAAATAAATAACAGCTATCTGTAATTGTTCATAATACATGTGCAGAAATGCTTTACTCATTATTAACTGTTAATTTTGCTCCCTAGGGATAGGTTAGTTAGTAATATTTAGTTTCTTGTTGTGTGTGATTTAGATGCGAGAGAGTTAAGATGAGAGGTAAGAACCTGCGCATCACATTGTGACACTCCTCGTTATCTCTATCAATCTGCATTTTAGATAGGCACTTGCACATCATAACTTAAACACAAAAAACTAAAAATATACACGGTGGACCGGCCCGTAACCGGTAAAACCTTTTAATTTGTTACTTGACCTACGGTAGCCGGACCATAAACTGGAGGGATTCCCCATACCAAACAGTAGCGGGATAGTTGGGAACGTTTATTGGGGAGAATCCCTAACTGTTGTTACCTGCGATTTTCCAGGCCTCAACACAGCGGAAAGGAATATTTTCGTAATCCAGTCTGAAACTAGATGACCATAGGCATGGCATCAAATCCTTGACTAAACCTTTATCAATATTGAGACTGACTAGAATCCGATCCACCTTCTGCAATTTTGTCTCAAGGAACGATAGGTCTGCTTCAAGAAACGTATCCAGAATGTTACCAATGTTTTTCATATGGTCTTCGGTTTAGAATTGAAGAGGGAGCCTTGGCAGTCTCACCCAAAGAGATACCAAATCCACCCTCTCCCTGATCGCATCGAAAAGAGGATGCCAAGGTTTGATCAACAAGGGTGTGTGGTCCAACGACCAATTCCATGCAAGTACCCACTGCATGTGTTCCGACTGATGGAAGTTGAATGCGAACCATCCACTGGTGAGAGAAATCACCTCTGGGACTGAACCCAAGGCTGCTAACCAGTTTGACTCAACTCACTCCACCATCATCTGAATTTAAAAGCTTCACCCCAAGGCATGCCCAATCAACATCTGATTAGTCATATGCATTATCTGATGCCAAGCCATGCATTCTCCCAAAGCATAGGTGTAACTAGCCCTTATGGATTTTACTCATCTCTTTCGATTTCACCTATGTGCACCTTGGTTCCCAGTCTTGCCTTCAGAACCGCTGCTATGCCAGTTTCGAAAACCCCTACCAAGACGGCGCTAGGGCAGCCCCTCTATTCCTGAAGCCCAATAAAGCGGCTTAATGACCCATGTTCCACCGCACATAGGGTTTCATAACCGCCAAGGGTATATGAACCCCCACAAGGTGCCGCCGCTATGCCAAGACCCATCGAATCCTGAATCTCTAGAGAACCTACAAAATTCGTCGCTGCTAGTAAATAATGGTCTCCAAGCCCCTGTTTCCAAAGAGAACCAAACCCCACATAACCTTCGCCCAGAACATGCACAAACTTGGGGATTTGGAAAGAGGAGGGAGAAGAGAGTAGTAAATCTGATGGGGAAAACCCTTCCACACTTCGAACAGGAGACAAAACAAGCACAAAATCTCCACTGACCCATATCGAAGGAGGGGCCTCCACCTCAACAAACCCACCAACAGCTGGCAAAACCCAATGTCTTCCATCACCAGAGGATCAGAGGAGTATTCAACCAGATCACTGCCTGGCATGGTAACAGTAAAAGTAAAATGGTAAAAAAATAGTAAACCCTAACATAAGCTATGATCCAGAAAACCGCAAACAGTGGGAAAACTCCAAGGAGATACTGCAGCCCCAAGGCAGTTTATCCCAAAAGCGTGTCGTACAAGCCTACATAGCCAAGGGTGCCCAGATCTCCCAACGCCCAAGCAAGATCCGAAGCAACCTGCTCAGAGCCATCGCCATCTCCCCTCCAGCTCTGGATCAATTTCCCTTGGGTGAACCACGTTATATTCGTGTCTCTCCTATAATTTTTTATATGTTTTAATATTTGCATATTGTTTATTGTTATTGCTCTGCGATCATGTTTTCTAATAAATCAAATGGTTGAGAAATAATGATGGATTGGAAGATAGTTTGGAAAAAAAATTATTCCTCATATTCTTATAGTTAAAAGGGTTCAACTCTGAGCTATCCATGCCTAGCTATATGTTATCACCGACATTCTTCACGTTATCCATTTATCAACTATCAGTTATATATGTGTGTGTGTGTGTGTGTGTCATATTCTTCTAGTTATCTACCATGAATTGTAAATTAGTCATTCATCAGCAATGAGTTATCCATGCATCGCTACTAGTTGCCCATTCATCAGCTACTAGTTATTTTTTTATTTAATTGTTTATTTCAAATTTTGAACGACTGTCACAGAATCAATCTCGACAGTAGACTTGTCTCATCTTTGTTTGTAGATGAAAAAGCATAGGAGGTAGTCAAATCTCAAATAAAAACTCCTATAGACGTAATTATATCAACTTAAGTTAATTTTGTAATTGGAAATAGCTTATGCTAAACTTTTGAAACTAAAAAGTTGTAAATTATTGCTTTGCCACATCTTCATGTCCTCTCTTATGGGTTTTCAATTGTAATAATATGCATGAGGGAGGGACTTGCAATGTTTCTGACATTGCTAACCTATCAAGCTCTTAAACCCACATGCATTGCAATTGTGAAACAAAAACTATTTATAAGGCATCACTTGCACCAATACTTGTGGTTTATATTGATTATTTGTTTACAAGGCATCACTTACATCAATAGCTTTGGCTTATATTGATTATCTAAGTTATGTAATATACATTTTTCAAATATATTTGATACAATTTCAATATACTAATCAATTAAGGATAGGTTTTGAAATAAATGATCATGCTCCTAATGGAGTCCAATCAAATTTTTGAACTTTTGCAACGTGAGCCACTTGCTTCCATGAAACTCTCTGCTTTGAAACTTTTAGCATCTTCCCATGAATCTTGATTCCTACCAATCACCCAAATATTCAACAAAACACAAGTGCCACGAGGGATTTCTTAGCCCAATACTGTGTACTCCTCAACAAATAAGTGTGGAATGGAAAGAGGCCTCGACGAATGGAGTCTAAGAATTTCTTTCATGACAGCTTGTAAATAAACAAGAGAATGATGTGATAGATCAAGAGTGTATCATGTTTATTTTATAGAAGTCATTGAAATCCAATCTTAGATCATGAACAATGGCAACTTACACTGATGACGCCTTTAATATGTATTCGTAAAATGCCAAACTCCATTTCTTTTTTTCAGCATGAAAAAAGTTCCATCCTTTTATATTAATAAAGGACCTGTTACAAAGCATAGTGAGTATCCCCACTCAAAACTGTATGTGATTACAACTTAACATTCTGTCCAAAAAATCATCAGTCCCAGATCAACTACCTGCCGTCTAATGTCCACTGTGAATCCAAGAGAAATGTGTTTTTTAAGCTTCATTAAATACATAGTTTAAATAGGTTATCATAACATTTCAATACAGTATAAATTATGCCTACTAAGAGAAAATGTTTACAAAAGTTTCATGGGATAGAATATCCCCCTCAAATTCTTGCACTATGAGATGTCCAGCATGAAGGTCCAATGCCTTCTTAGATAGGCATTCTGCCAGTTGATTGTGCTCCTGGTAGATGTATTGACAGCTGAAGGATATGAAGCCCCTGATGATTGTATCAATCCTACGGAACCAGTGGTCCAAGTTGAGAACATGTAGATGGTTCTTGCCATTTAACCGATACACCACCATTTTAGAATCCCCAAGGACCCGTAGCTCAGGTAGGCCCTTAGAATTAGCCATAAATAAAAGTCTATAAGCAGCCAACAAATCAGCTCTGGAGTTGGTGCTAGTTCCACATCCCACCTGAATAAAAAAAATGGTGATCCCTATTTATGTATAAGACTTCCCCCGTACCCCCAATCAGGTGTTGTGCAAGACCGTCAAAGAACCCCATGGCCGCATGCACAACGGGTCCCTGACCAATAAATCTGTGTTTAACAATGTGTCATTTCCGGGGATAGCTCGCCACGAGATCCAATATCTTCAGCATTGCAGGTTGAATGGTTGGGGGCTTATTGTTGAAAACCATCTCATTCCTGCATAACCAAATGATCCAGTTGTAAAAATAAAGTAAGAGGTGGTGTCCCTTACCCTTATTGATCCATTATGCAAACATCTCCAGCAATCCACCAGCATCAATGCAATGAGTAATGCCTAGTATCACAAATAATATACAACATACTTCCTTGCCAAAAACACAATCCATGAACAAATGTTGGACCGATTCACCATCCCTACGACACATAGGATAGTAGTTGGGTCCAGACCAACCCTTTCGCACCAAATTATCCCACGTGCTAATCTGGTTGGTAATGCAGATCCATTAAAAGCATTTGATTTTAAGTGGTCCATTGCCCTTCCAAAGGTCCAGCCAGTGCCAGCAACTGTTGGGTACCCAGGTGGATGCAACAATGAAATCGTAAGCAAGGCTAGTAGTAACTTGTCCATTGGACTTGTTGTAAGACTAGAGTAATACATCAAGATCGCCAGATAAATTCAAACCTAAAGAGCCCAACGCATTCATATAGGCCTCCCATTCCAGTCTCCAAGAACCGCCCAAGTTAAGGTCATTATCGGTCATCCAGAGAGCACTAGAACCATAATACAAACAGGGCTGATAAATCTGATTCAATGTGACAATTCCAAAGTCCTGCAGGTATTCAAGGAGGTCCTGCGACAATAGTGAAGAATTATCCATCCCATCCAAGGGATCAATGCCAATCCTAGCCCTGCCACTCGAGCCAACTTTCCAGCATAGCTCTTTGCAGATCCAAACGAGAATCCTAAGAAAGTCGTTCCAAATAATGGACGTGTTCTGTACAGAGTGGGTTTCCAGTCTCAGCCAATTCGAGATCGACTGTTTTCTTTAATTACATAGATTGCAAGTAAAACATCTACAAGATTTTGAGTGACGTTAGGCTCATACCGTGCCATGTGTTCCTCTATTATGTTGTTGAAGAAGTGGTCTACTATCTTCATGTGTATTTTCTTTTTCTTAACCAAAATGATTAATTTTTTATTTATTTATTTTAAAAAGAATATATTGGGCTTGCACCAAATTACAAATTGTTCCGAAGAATTCAGCTTCTTACATCCAAAAGACTTTGTCATGGAATTGGATGCATTAGACAAGATCCTTCATCCACTCTTAACATACCAGGAGAAAGAAGACATCCCTGATTGGCTTTGAAATCTGCCATTTTGTTCAAACTACGAAGAATGTGGTAAGAGTTAACTAAATCACAATCAATCAAAATAAAGTGCACCCTTTGCATGATCACATTCATGATAAGAGAATTAAGCATTGGATCATAATTTAAGGTTTTGATGATGATCTCAGAATCTCCAAAGATTTGCAAGTTATTATGGCATGCTTCCTTTGCAAGTTGGAAATCTTTCAGGTGGGCAAATAATTCTGCCTGATTATTTGTAGTTTTCCCAATTCCCCAGCTGAAATTAGTTTCTAGTTTTCCATATGGATAAAAAATCAAGCCCCCTACCCCAACTTTTCTCGGGTTTCCTTTTGACGCCCCATCAAAGAAAATTGAGGCTTTATTTTTTGATTGTCACCAATATGGAAATTCTTTTTTTCTGAAAGTCTGACCTGCCAATATGGTTTAATAACATACCTACTTAAGCCCTTATGAATTTTATCCATTGTCTTCAAACTGAGCACATTTTGTTCGGATTCTAAATTAGTGCCGACTATTCGAAGATTTCCTGCTACTTCCAATAGAAAAGCCTTAGCTTTTGATGCTACAATTTTTGGTTTCTACAGTTTGCTGTTGAAGATCAAGTCGTTTCTAGCTAGCCAAATTTTCCACCAAAGGAATTTTGGAATGGCTTGCAATATTTTTCTCCAAACATGACTGAAAGAGAGAGTTCCAGGATACCTTGATTTCCAATTTTTAAATAGAGTAATATGATCAACAGATAAAGGAAAAAAAGAAATAGGCAGCCCACGCAGAACAAGAGCCCAAACTTTTTGAGCAAAATCACATTCAACCAAAATGTGTGCTTTAGATTCATCAGATTGTTGGCAGAAGTAGCACCTGTATGGTCCAAAAAAGCCTCTTTTAATCTAGTTTTCTCTAGTTAATAATTTCTGGTGCATTATAGTCGAAATGAAAAAATTAATTTTTGGAACGTTGGGCATATTCCACACCATTTTCCATAGAGCTCTATTGTGTGTGCATGGAGAACCAGGTTGGGCTAAATACAACTGATTGAATCCAATTGCAGTTGAATAGGAACCATTTATTCCCCATCCCCACGTATCTTTGCAGTCATGGTGAATTGGAGCAAGACCAGTCAATTTTTCAAAAAGCATATTTTTGTGAACATAGCAGTTTGCCAGGTCGTGATCTATCAGAGAGGGGAGGGACCAAGCGGTCCAATTTCCATTGACATCCCATTTAGATATATCGAACAGTCTATTAATTCCTTTCCTCATCAAATTTTTTTAATTCCATAATAGAATCATCATTCTGAAGTGAATCGTGGACATTAATTTTGTCCTCCCATGGAAGAGTATTTATGGCATTGCTGGGGATTCGATACAGATACTGGTCAAAGAAATTAAGACCTTTTTTGCATAAATTCCATATATTGGATCCTTTAGGGGTGTTTGCAAATTGAAGATTTCGAATTGTTCCTTCATGTAGATATTTTTTCCTGAATAGATGACTAACCAAATGCTTTTTGTTGGAAAACAACTGCCATAATAATTTGCAACCCATTGCTAAATTGCACAATCCTGGATCTTTGATTTACAAACCGCCTTCAATAACAGGTTTTTTAATAATTTCCCACTTAACCAGGTGCATGCGGTTTTGATTTCTTTTCCCACCGCTCCATAGGAAGTCTTTGATCAGTTTTGAAATATGATCCATAATAGATTTAGGTTCCAGGAGTAAAGAAGATTGGTAAATATGAATAGATGAAAGGACTGATTTGATCAGAGTAACCTTGCCTACCTTTGTAAGCCAATGACCTCCCCACGAAACAATATTTTCTTTAATCTTATTAACGATTTCCAACCATAAAGAAGGATAATTTTGTCCCAAAGTTAGAGGTAGACCCAGATATTTGACCTTGTCCTGAGTGGCATAACCTTCAAAACCCAAGATCTGCGAGATTTTATCCATTTTTGGTTGATCTATATTCCAACCGTACACTGCACTCTTACGGTTATTGATTAGAGCCCCAAAAATAATACAAAAATGGTGCACAATTTCAGAAAAGACTTTTGCCATTTTTAAGGAAGCTCCACCCAAAAGCAAGGTGTCATCTGAAGAGAGCATGGTTAATAGCTTCAACTCCAATTGCTGAAGTTATGCCTGGAATAAGCCTATCAAATTTTCCTGCAGTTAGCTTTCTACTTAGAGAGTCGGCCATAAGAATGTACAAGAAAGGTGATAAAGGACAGCCCTGACGGAGACCCCTGGAAGCTTGGAAGAAGTTTGATGGTCTACCATTTACTAATGGAGCTATCCAAGGATTGTTAATGCAAGCTTTGATCAAGTTTAAAAAGGAAGAACTAAATCCAAAAGAATGGAGAACCGAGAAAAGAAAGGAACGCTTTACCGGATCAAAGGCATTTGCCATATCTAGTTGATAAGTATGCCCTTTTCCTTCTAGAGAAAACTAGAATGCATACTTCCTGCACTTGAATAACATTATCCAGTATATGTCTTCCCTTTACAAACCCTCCTTGCAGAGGGGAAATCAACTTCCCAAGAAAAGGCTTAAGTCTAGTTGCTAAAAGTTTAGAAAGAATTTTATAAGATGCATTACACGGAGAAATAGGTCTAAATCTATCAAAGGAGGATGGATTAGCTTCTTTAGGAATTAATGCAAGAAATGTGGAGTTTGTGCATCCACCCACTTTGGCTTTTGCCTGAAAAGCTTTTACCATTCGGAGAAGGTCTTTCCTAATGACTATCCAACAGATTCGATAAAAGTGAATAGAGAATCCATCAGGGCCAGGAGCACTGTCTGATTTCATGGACCATATAACATCAATAATTTCTTGTTCCGTAAAAGGTTGCATTAGCTCTTCATTTTCTTCCTTACTGACCAGACTGGGAATATTGGACAAAAATTCAGAGTTGTAATCTGAGTTAGAAGAGCCTTCTTCCCTATATAGTTTCTGGAAATGAGCTTCATCCAATTGTTTGATTTGAGAAAATCCTTTTACCATTTCACCGGACTCGGAGGAGATTTTCGAAATATTATTTTTAGAAATCCTGGCTCTGCACTGCTTATGAAAGAAGGAGGTATTCCTATCTCCAGCTTTCAACCAAATACTTCGAGACTTGAGTCTCCAATATTCTTCTTCTCATCTAAAAGCTTGGAAGGAATTAAACCGAGCTTTTTTCTCTTTTTCAAGTAAAGCTGGAGTAATTTCTGTCTCTTCCATTTCAAGTTGGATTTTCTCCAATTTTTGAAGGGCTTCTCTCCTTTCATTGATTGGATTTTTTTGAGTATTTTTGACCCAATCCTTAAGTGTTGTTTTAGTATTAATGAGCTTCCTCTCCTAAACAAAATTCGGGGAACCAACAACTAGAAGGTCCAAAGCCATTTTTACAGTACTCAAAAATCCATCACTGTCTTTCCACAATGGGCTGAAACAAAATGGGATGGGACCAAGGTCCTCTTCATCTTCGATCTGCAACAATATTGGATTATGATCAGAGGTGATCTTAGGTAGAATACTTGAGGAGATAACTTTTTTATTAGACAACAAAGAGCTCTGCACTAGAAACCGATCTAGTCTAGCAGAAAAGTGAGCTGCACCCAGTCTATTATTTGACCACGTGTACCTTCCATGTTTTGGTTTGAAATCTATTAGCCCCCACGATAAAATAAATTGATCCACCAGTTTCAGTAAAGGGTCTCTCCCATAAACACCACCTGATTTTTCCTTTTCATTCAAAATTATATTTAAGTCACTAGCGACTATAACATTTGAGCAAGAGTTAGAATCAAGATATTCTGCCAACGAATTCCAACAAGCTCGTTTTTCCTGAGAATTGACCGGTACATAAAGATTGAAGAGGTAGATAGATTGCTTACTTGGAATATGACATAGTTTAGTAAATATCGAGTGCTGCGTATTGAAGGAATTTTCAAGAGAAAAAGAATTTTTTGACCATAGAGTAGCAATTCCACCAGCAGTGCCTTTGGCTCTCACGGCCTTACCAACATTTGTTTTCCATTTTTTGCAGCTAGTAGAGAGAAGACTATCCTCATCGATTTTAGTCTCTTGGAGCATAAGAACATCTGGAGAGGCCATTCTTATAAAGTCATTAACAGATTCAACTTTTGAAGACTGGCCAAGCCCTTTGCAATTCCAAGAGACCAATTTCATTATTTGACCGAGGGGTTAGGACCTCCTCTGGCCCGGGTGTTCCTTGTAATTGACATCTCTATAGTTGGATGACTCCCTTGCATCTTAAGACGTTCGACTTCTTCCTCCTGAACCGTTTTTTGAGATTTTCGCTCTTTTATGGATGACCTCTCTGTTGGATCTTCTTCAGATGAACCAAAATTATCAATAGGTTTCTTTTTTTTTTGCCATTTCTGCGTAGGTAGGAGAATGTCATTCCATGAGGGTGTTGACAGTTGGCTCAGTAGAGCCTCTGACTTCTTCATTTGATTGAATTGGAGAAAGAGGGACTTCTCCTTCTTCAAGAACAGTAAGCACTTGTTCATCTGGGATGCTCAATACTGCAAAATTGTTTTGAGTTGATAGTTCCTTCAAAGCTGCTCCATTTTCTTTCTGGTTCTAACCAAGATATTTGCTACTTGTCCTCAATTCTACTCTTTGTCCAAAGACTTTATTTCCTTGCTTTGCTGAGTTTGGTTTTTGAACTTTGGTCCATTGATCTCCTTTTTCTTTATCAACTTCTTCCTCAATTTTTTTCTTGCAAGTTTTGGCAAAATGCCCATAACCATGACAAAACCTACACTTAAAGGGCAGTTGCTCATAGTCTAGCTCTTGTACATAAGACCACTCTGCTACAATCATATTTATAGCTTCAGGTAGACCTACCTCCAAATCCACTTCAAATTTCGGCACAGGTGTACTGATCTCTACGGTTAGCCCTATCAATGTATTTCCCCAGTGTGTTTCCTATAGCTTCTAGGGCTCCCAAGTTCCAGCAATGGAGAGGTAGATGCGGAAACCTAACCCAAACAGGAACAATAGAGGGAACGTCTTGGTTCAGATCAAAATCCAGAGTCCATTTTTTCATGTAGAGCCCTTGAGCACCCATGAAGTATGACTCGTTTCTGAAGATTAAGTCTCTATCAGCTGAATTTTCAAAAAGAAAAAGATAGTATCCCTTACCAATCAGGTTGCTGCGAATGTCTTTTGAAATGAGAGGTTTCTAGTTCCTTTGAACCCACCCTGCAATAGTCTTAGGGGAAGGCCAAAGACCGGTGAATTGGCCAATGAGACCCCGATCAGCAATATTAAGAGCAGTTTGACATGTTTGATCCACTAGAAGGGTTACCGAGGGGATATTGTCAAGTTTCTTTACAAAAGATTGCTGGTTCTAGGATAATTTCCTCTTGTTTACTGAAGCTTCCATTCTCCTGAAGGCTAGACTAGGGTCAGGGGGATCCCCTCCATCCATCCTGCCTCATCAGAAGAGCCAAGAATGTTGAAACTCCTACGACCTTCAAGAACCAGAGACAACTCCAATCTATACTAGATCAAGAAACAAAACTCCGGTCTAGAAGGAAAAACCAGTTGAGCTTTGGCAACCTGTATTCAAGGAAAGAACTAAGCACGAGACTCTTGGAGAAGCAGAGAACAACCTGAACCTCTGTCTCAAGGAAAACATTTGGTAGGTTCTTGATGGGAGCGAAGACAAGCAACGAACTCCACTTGCATTCAGTAGCAACAACAAATTACTCTTGCAATCAGCAGAGAACAACCTGAACTTCTGTCTCGAGGAAAACCTTTGGTAGGTTCTTGATGGGAGCGAAGACAAGCAACGAACTCCACTTGCATTCAGTAGCAACAACAAATTACTCTTGCAATCAGCAGCAGGAGGGTTAGAATGCTCCAAGGAGGAGCTAGAAGGAGTCTAGGCTCCACAAAATAAAAAAACCAGGAACACGCAGAGCAAAATTTTCAAATTTTTTTCTTGGAGCGAAACGAGCACCAAAAAAATTTCAAAGAGAATAATTCATCTTCATGTGTATTTTCTTGAATCACCGTTTGACACATTTCTCTCTATTAAATCAATATATCAATAATTTTTTTAAATTGGATTCATCCCAACATGCTTACATATCTGTCATTTTATTTATTAAAATATTAATTTATCATTATAAACCTATATAACTAAAAAGCATATAATCGGTAATTACTATTATTTCAATTTTGTTTTATATTATAATTATTAGAATAACTTATAATTACTATAATTATAATAGCTTATAATTGTTATAATAATTATAATGTTACTTTTATTTTACTTATATTAAGAATGAAAATGAAATATAAATATTATTTATAAACACATTTTGAAATTAAGTGTTACATATTTAATTCTTTCTTCTTCATTGTGAAATACATATACATAATCCATTCATTTATTACAAAGGGGCTCAACAAGAGAAAGCATGTCACTTATTTATTATAAAAGGGCACACAAGAGCAAACATGTCACTTACAAGAATTAAAACAAAGGGGTTCAACAAGAGCACACATGTCACTTACAAGAATTAAAACTGGGTGAGAAGGGTAACAATCATTCCTCCCAACCACCCAAGTTACAACCAATGGACATATTTAATACCTTCTAAGCTATCAAACACCTACCAACATTGAATATTTCAATGACAATGTTGTTTTCTTATTCACATGTCATTTACTATGTAATTATGGTTTCACTTTTCAAATTGTAATTTTTTCTTTCAATAAAATTAGCTATTAGCTATTAGATTTGGTCATCAATATTATGTGTTTTAATCCCTAAATTGCAATTTTGACTCTTACTTTTCCATGCTTGGTTACCCACTTTTCCATTTTAGTTTAGGTTATTAGTAGTAGATCTAATGGAAAACTTCCCCCCGTGCTCAATCATCTTAATGATTCATCGTGAGTCACCTCAAATTTACTAAATTATATAACAACAATCTACAAGTCTAATATTTATTATTTTACAAAACAAAAGGCTTAATGTTACTAACATCTCCAAATATATTTTAACATGGAGTAAGACATGTCACTTTTCTTTTACTTTCAAACTATACACCAATACATGGTTAAAATGTTACATAATTATTTTCTTTTAATTTTTAGCTACTTACTACTTTTATATTAAAATATTTTTAAGTAGCTTACTAATTTCACTTGTTTAAAGTTAACATTATATTTTTGAAAGTTAACCACATAAATATTTCAATTTTCAAAGAGATTTGTAAATTCCATACAATAAACCACCACAAAATTCCCCTCTATTTTTTCTTCTATCTTTACCTTTTTATATAATTTCAAAAAATAAACCACCACTAAAATCTCTCTACATTTTTTTTTTTAATATTTGTATTATAACTAAAAAAAAATACTATCTATATACCTTAAAAAAATGCTTACTCAATATTTCTATACTCTAACATATTTATATCCAAGCAACTAAAACGATAACCTAGATAGATGTTTTATTTGAGATTTGGGGTGGACTACGATCTATGCTTTTTCATCTATGGACGATGATGATACAAGTGTACTATCGAGATTGATTCTATGACAATCGTTCAAAATTCAAAATAAACAACTATAAAAAAAATATAAAAAATAATTGGTAGATAGTTGATGAATGGATAACTAGTAGCAATGCATGGATAACTCACAGTTGATGAATGGATAACCAACACTTTGTAGAAGATAACAAGAAAAATGTGAGATAAAAAAAAAAGAATGTAAAAAATAAAAGATAGTTGATAAATGGATAACAGAAGAATATTGACGATAATATGTAGTTATGCATGGATAAATCACACTTGAACCAATTTAACTAAAAAAATATGAGAAATTGAAAAATATTTTTCATTCCATAAATATTCTTCAACCATTTAATACATATTCTTCAACCATTTAATGTCTATCAACCTGATCCAACCACAAACTATATAAATATAATAGTAATAAAAACAGAATAACAGTCATTGAGATCTCATCATGAAGAAACACCATTACTAAACTTCACAAAGATTTACAAACAATATATACCTTAATCGTGGACTTTTACAAACCATACGCATTTCATATCATGGTAGTGTACATTTAAATCCAATAGAATATCCCAACCTATGCAACATATAGTTATTACTACTTTAAGGTGCATATTATTTCCAAGTTTGATAGGATATCTTGAAGTTACACCTTGAAGTTACCCACTTCGTCCAAACGAGAATATACAGCGACACGTCCAGCAGCGAAACGCACCAAAATAAATTAAAATGAAAATGGGGTAAACAAATGAAATGAAATAACAGCTAGGTTGTAAAGTGTATCCCATCACGCAGGAGGGTTGAAGCCTATCTTGTTCTGGTGGGTGTCCGTTTTGTTGAAGGACGCGAAATGGCTTCTGCTGCTGCTTGTATGTACGCCTGCACTGGAACGCCATATCGAATTCCTTCATTGTCATCTCGTCGTAAGTCGTATTATTCTCTTATGCTTAGCACTAGTTTTCTGTGAAGTAAATGGTCTTACAGTTTAATTTGAATAGTTGTTATCCATTGTGGAACCTAAATATGATTTGACTGCTATTTTGTTGAAATTATAGAGAAATTTATATAGGGTATGTTCTAGTGTGGAAATTTACTTGTCATCTAAGTTGCTGGATTTGTTCTGATGGCCCGTGGAAGGAGAGTGCCTACAAGCGGTCTCGATTCGAATTTCAGGGTGTCATCTTTGTCTAAGGCAACGGTTAAGCTAAAGATAATATTATTATTTAACAAGTAACCACATAAGTAGGTCAGTAGGATTGAAGAAGTATACATAGGAGTGAAGGCCATAGATGGGTATAAATGTATGTGGGGAACCTAGATGCCCTATAGGCCACTGTATTAAATTTATATATCTACGCAGACTGTAATGGTGGGCGAGCCATATCATAATGCTTTAAGCAAGTTGCTTTGAGTTTTCTATCGTGACATTTTTGGAGTCGATGAGGATATATATTAGACCAACCTGGCCTATAGGATTTTTTTGTGAAACAAAATTGATTAATGAATTTTAGCAATTTTCTTTTCTAGAAAAACTTCGCTGGGAAACTCTTGAGCCGTTTTTTGTATTCATGGATGACACTCAGTGCAAACCCGTCGGCACTGATTACAGTGTCTAAGGGACATCAAGTGAGGCATGCGGCAGAGGCAACTAGTCCAGTGAATTAGCCATAAGATCCCACAAAGCTTGAAGAGCTCAACCACTCGAGCTAGTCCACTGGCCTTTTTTTACTTGAGAATTTAATCAAGGACTTGGGGCTTCTAAGATCTCAGTTTTTATAAGTGGGCTATTTTTACTTGAGAATTTAATCAAGGACGTGGGGCTTCTAAGATCTCAGTTTTTATATTTACTTGTCCTGGGTTCACAAGTTGCACAGTCAAGGAGGAAGTACTTTTCATCCTTTATGGCTTGGGTTATATAAATTGCAGAGATTCTTTTTTCCTAAGTGGCTTTGGATTGTGCCCACCATCCTGTTTGGCTGGGAAGGTCATGCATTTGTCCTAAACTTTGCAATGTTGATCTTCTTAATATATATGTTAAATGTTCTTTGAGATCAACCTGGTTTATAGGATCTCTTCTTAGAAACAACTTTGAAAACCAAATTTAATCAGCATTTAATTGGGAATTTGGTCAAGGATGTTGGGATTTTAACTTTTAAGATCTCAGATTTTGTATTTATTTCAATGGGCTAACAGGTTGTGCAGTCTAGGATGAACTGCTTTTCATCCTCTATTGCTTGAGTTATACAGATTGTATAATTTCTTTCTTCCCACGTGGTTTGGGGTTGTGTCCACCATCCCTTTTTTTAGACAGAAACGGGTATGGTTTATATTATAAAATCAGCGGAAGAACCACTGAAAGAGCTACAAACTTCTGACTTGAAAAGGTACCAGAGTGGTCTATAAGAACAACGCCTCTTAGGGAGGAATAACTGAGTAGGAGTTAAGATTAACATAGAGCTCATTGGCACTTAGTCCAATTGCCTTATTTGCTGCTAGGTCCGCTTTCCCATTCAGCTCACGAAGGATATGGAAGAACTCTAGTTGCCGAAATGCTCTTGAGGGAGAGAGAATTCTTTTGATCAGTCTGGATAGCCTTAGATTTTGGCAATGTTTTGAACCGTTCATGGCCTGGATGATAATTCGAGAGTCTCCAATAACAATGGCTTCTTCAACCCCCATGGCTTCCAGTTGTTTAAGTCCTTGCCATAGAGTAGTCTATAAGAACAACGCCTCTTAGGGAGGAATAACTGAGTAGGAATTAAGATTAACATAGAGCTCATCGGCACTTAGTCCAATTGCCTTATTTTCTGCTAGGTCCGCTTTCCCATTCAGCTCACGAAGGATATGGAAGAACTCTAGTTGCCGAAATGCTCTTGAGAGAGAGAGAACTCTTTTGATAAGTCTGGATAGTCTTAGATTTTGGCAATGTTTTGGACCGTTCATGTCTTGGATGATAATTCGAGAGTCTCCAATAACAATGGCTTCTTCAACCCCCATGGCTTCCAGTTGTTTAAGTCCTTGCTAGAGTCCATAGGCTGCGGTCATGTTATTCGTGTCCTTTCCAATGTTCCAATAGTATTCAGTTTCAATGTTCCCCTCGGGACAGATGACTCCTCCTCCTCCTCCTACCTCTCCCCGATTCCCTTTCGAGGCTCCGTCGAAGATCCGTCGAAGAAGAGTTTAAATATTTTCCTCTCTTTCATCTAGATTTCAAATTGAGATTGGTCCATTCTAATTTCCCAAACTTCCTGAGATCTCTTAACCTTGACTATGTCTAAATCAGTAGTTTTGAAGGATTGCATCCAACTTACTTCTCAGGTGAGATCTTGGTTTTGTTCTTAGGCATCGACTCCATGTTCATTATTTCTCCCATGAGTGCTTGTGTTTTGGCTGCAATCTGTTTTGGAGTTTGTGCCTTGTCTTTGAAGATTCTTTGGTTTCTTTCAACCCAAATATTCCAGCACATTACTTTTTGGCAGCGTTCTCCAACAATTTTTAAAACCCTTTTAATTGTCCAGCTTTCCTTGATACACTTGGTCCCATCTGATAAAGCATTGGTGAATGCTGCTTGGCAGCTCCAAATTGCCAAACCAACGGTGGATCAGCAGTTCTCGAACCTTAATGCCGTAGGGGCAATCTATTAATAAATGAAAACTGGTTTCTTTGCTCTTTTTACACATCGAACAGCGGAACATGCCAGCTAATCCTCTTTTTTCTAAATTCTCACTAGTCAAAATGCTCCCATGCGCCAGCGTCCAGGTGAACATGTCAATCTTTGGCAAACTCTTCAGCTGCCAGACCATTTTCCAAATCGTAGGGTTATTAGGCACATTGGGGCATGCAGCGAACAATTCATAACCTTGCGCTGAGGTGTAGTTTCCTGTTTTGCTCCCCATCTGCGCTTATCTTTAGTCTTGCTGGCGAGAGGTGCTGCTTGTTACCACCTAAGTTGTACTTAGTGGTTTTTTTTATCAAGTGAGCCCGGTGAACTGGACAAGGATAACTTGTTCGGACTTCAGAGAACCTTCAGTCTTGCTTCTGGGAAGCTTTGTTGTACTATATCACATGTTCATACCCCATGGGGGAATTGTAATAAATGTTCTAGCATGATAGTGTCTGTAAAAGACTCGGTCTCTTAGACTTTAATTTTCAATCCGATCAGCCGAGGGTGTTTTTTCCCTTGGTTATTATTGGTTGTTGAATAAACGACTGATAATTTCTAAGTTTTTCACTCCATACCTCCAAAGTTGG
>LPNX010220592.1:529-17748 GCA_001517045.1 Pseudotsuga menziesii
CTTTCAAGAATACATACATCGATTGTTTCTTATATAACTTTCGATTTCCATCACCATTTCCCATAAAAACTATATGGTGCACTAGACGAGATCAAGCTCTGTGATCTTATATTAAGAAATCAAGGATTTAATTAATTTTTGCCCCTAAAGTGTTGCACCCGCACATAGGGTTTTAATTTCAAGCTTTTCTGACTTCAATAATTAATAATAATAAAAAATAATTCATGAAAATTTCCGAATAAATAGTGTTGCACTAGGCCCATATGTCCTTTATATGTCTGCAAGATTTTATCTCAAATGGACATCATTTACCTCATATATTACTGCACCCGCACAAATATATATAAAGAAATGCTGAAAATTTGAAAACCCACTTTCACGGAAACTAATTTTATAATCATTTGCACACACTTTCTCTGCATAAACCCTATATATTATGAAATCTGATTCAATTACCTATCTTTTCTCTTTTTACTTCATCTTCAAATAAGTTAGGGAAGTACCCCTAATTGTCACCTAAAATCATAGTTTTTCGTTTATTTCAGTATTATGTGGCATCTAAAGTGTCCTTAAAGGAGTCCATGATTGTGCATCAGCCCGATTACATTGGTTTACCATGGGACATCAAATATCCCAAAATTGTTCCAATAGCACCTGTTTTTAGAGGAAATCACAAGCAAATCCCATTGCATATGGCTTGGGCTCTTACCATACACAAATCACAAGGTTTGACTCTACAAAGGGCAACCATCGATATCGGTATCGCAGAGAGGCAAGGTTTAACTTTCACAACAATTTCAAGGGTCAAATCTATTGATGGTTTACAAATATCTCTGCCCTTTACATTTGAAAGGTATTCAAAGATGGCCAAAAGTGCATATGCTACAATCAGGAAGAAAGAAGAACAACAGTTGGAATCCATTTCAGCTTAAACGTCACAACTATTAGGTTATTAGGTAACTTGATTGTTTATTGTATAGACATTTATATTAACATGTTTCATTATTATTATTTTCATTGGTAGCACGAAATATAGATTGCAAGAGAGCAAACCAAATTACAAATAGAATAGGTTTAATCTCTGTTTATTCATTGTCTCTTCATATAGTTGTCAAGATTTTTTTTTCTATATGTTAACCTACACTATTTCAATATGTCAATTAAAATTCCATTTACAACCATTTGTTAAGCTGTATTAAAATATAAAAATATAGTGGCAACCATTATTTTTTTTACTAATTTAATTGGATTTTTGTTCTTCATATTATTTCTTTATGTGTTCAAAGAGTAAAGATTTAGTTAGTTATCTATTTTTTTCATAATATCCTCACAAGTAAATGTAATTTTTTTTAATTGAGTTATATCGATTAAATGTGAATGTAATGGTGAAATGTGCTACAAAAATATTATTGAATGATAGATTAGGTGATGACATAACAATGATTTGAACATATATAACCATCACCATGCATGTTACCATTTTATGTGTTATGCAACTTACATTTTGTTATTTTGTATAATTTAATTATTATTGATATCTTAGAATTTTAGTGCTTATGCCACATTTCCTCCAATGTTGTTTATTGTATTATTTAGTTATCATGATGTTTGAATTCATAAAACCATATATGTTTTTATTTTCCAGATCTTTTCCTAAAATCCAAATAAAAAATGGATGTAAAAAAAATCAACCATCGTCCAACAGTCTGCAGCAAACACCTCATAGATGAACCAAGGTTGAGATGCCGATTTCAGATAAATTTTCTACATCCTGGAAGAGGAAACCTTTCGAAACCAGAAATTCAAAAGGAGATTGGGAAGAAATTTGGCATTACTGATAAACAAAAAATATTTATTTACGGTTTTCGTACATATGGAAAAGATCGTCAGATTTTGGGTTGTTATATGACAAGCTTGAGTATGCAATAAAATATGAGCCTAACCACAAATTTCTGAAGAACGAATTCACGATCTTGGCAAAAATACCCAAAAAATACTTTAAAAAAAGCAAAGAAAATTCGTGGTGTCATACCAAGAAAAAAAAGATTGTTGAGCCACTCTCATCATCATCTATATATGAAAAAATAGTCAAAGTGCATTTTCTTTCTTTTTGCATCATTGTATTTATTTCACTCTATCGTTACATGGACTTATGTAAATGTGTTAAAGATATTATATAAGTTTGAAATAATCTTTTGAATTTTGATTTGTTCCTAAATAATACGTTGTCAACCTATACCTTATTTGTAAGTAGTTGAAATAGCTTTGTGTGTTCGTTCACATAAATTATTTTTACAAATTATTATGTTTATGCTGGTAATAACTATGTATTTTTAATGTTTTTGTTTAGTTATTTGCAAATGGATCTGAGAATTTGGAATTTACTGCCACTCGAGTTTCTAGAGATGATTCTCCTATGGGTGCCATTTTCAACATTGGTTCATTTTCGATCAATCTCTAAACATTGTGAAGAGCTATTGTCCATGCCATTTTTTGTTAGTGCTTGGAAAAACAACAATATAACAGACACTAGGATTTTAATTCAACGATTGGGACAATATCAAAACCATTTTGTATATAAGTTTATCAATCGTATAGGACATACATCTTTGTTGCATGTCCCTTATATAGAACATAGATATAGGATTGAATGTACAGTTGGTTCAATCATTTTTCTCTCAAAATATTTTCCTCTACGAGGGCATAAGGATTATTACATCGTAAATCCATTCATAAAGTGTTTCTCAAATATAGGAATTATTGATATAGGAGTCCATGGTATCTTTTCTCTGATAGGCAACACTAGTCAACAGAAACATGGATGGATGCTTGTACATCATAAGCATAGTGAACACGGTCGTAAATTTTTTATATGTAGTAATATCCAAAGAGTTTGGAGAGAAACAATTGGTGCTGATGGTGAACCTACTGCTCCTAAAGATGCTGTTTTTAATAAAGGAAACATTTATTGGTTGCATGTGAAAATAAATTCTAAAGAAGATGCCTCATATGTGTAAAAAATGTACTCGCTGAACATTGAAATGAATATTTGGGGTGTGCATTCAATTTACACAGGACATAGGAAACGATCTATGTGTTTGACCTTACATTGCAACCAATTGATATGTCTTGTGAATGATAGTTTTACAAGTATATGGTGCATAAATGAAATTCAGGATTTCAAATGTGGTCAACATTGTGTTCAACAAACAGATAGTCATTTCAAGGACGGTAGAGGGTTAAAATGGACCCTTTTACAAGGTATGTCAAGCAATATAAATAGACATTGTGCAAACTATCTACCATTCTGAGCAGTTGGAAATTCTATATTGATGTGCAAGAATGTTTAAAATCCATTCATATACTATGATTTGGAAACTTGCAGTGTTACTCATTTATCAGTTGATGAAAGATCACCATTTCCAAATCACTGTCTACCTATGCCAATAAACAATCAATGTAGTAACATTATCATGTATAAGAATTTCTATCCTCTCACTCCAAGCATGGTTTTATTCAATGATCTTATCCCATTCTCTCCAACATTGTTTCAGTCCTTGTAGTATTTTTGCATGTAATTCAATAGGTATACGAGTATTTGTAAACACGACTATCTTTTAGTTTTTGCATCATGTGCAAATTTTGGTATGTTTTGGTTTTAAATAAAACATCCATTAAGCCCATGAAGCTTTTTATAAAGGATACGGAAATTTTGGAGTAGCTATGTTTGAGTTTTTGCTTCAAATCAATATTTTCATTAGTTTTGATCTAAAAAAAAGATTTCTTTACTGTATAACATCAAAATTTATTGCCTATTTCGTGAATTTAATGCAAACTATATTTTACATCTTTTAAATAGTACAACTAATATTACATATCTTTTCCTCACATACTAAAACTATTTTAGCAATTGTGTTGATAGTTACACTAATATATCCTCTCGTGTCCTGCTATATTAATAAAAATAATGCGGTTAAAATGTAAACATTCCAGTTAAACCAAGAATCTCCAATACAGTCATACAAATAATGCATCATCAACAAATGAATAAACAAAGCATTCAATCTAAACTCTGTATAAGTACACGCATTGCAGATTAAAGAACAATTTTTGGCACTTGAAATAGCAAAGATATTTTATATTTGGTTTACAATTGACATTCATGCCTCATTCAAATGAAAACAACATAACTAACGATCATGTAATTTATGATGCCTTTATGTACTAAGTTTACGTAATGTAGAAGGTTTTTCAACAATTGCATATTCAATTCTTACTACAATATTTCACTTGCTCAAATTACAATTTAAATAATCAATACATTATTTCACTTGCTCAAATAACAATTTAAATAATATATGTAATTGTTGCAATTAAAATCCAAGATTTCAAATTTTAACAATCCATACATTCATTTACATTATATTCATGAATGCAATGCTTAGTATTATATTGAAATTGTGACTTTTTCTATTCGTTTAAGAATTTATTTGATTCTTTTTTCATAAACATCACGAATCATAAAAGGTATGGAACTGAAATTGCTTAGAAAATAATTCAGTTTCACATTAAATACACATCAATTAAACAACTTTTGTAGTATTAGAGTCTACGAAAACATTTCAGTACAAACATTGCAGATTATATAACAATTTTTTCCACTTGAAATAACAAAGATATTCCATATTTGCTCCACAATTGACATTCATGCCTTGTTCAAGTGAAAACAACATAACTAACGATCATGTAATTTATGATGACTTTCTATACTAAGTTGACCTAATGTACATGGTTTTATAATTGTTGCAATTAAAATCCCATAGGCGTTAAAATATATGGAACTGAAATTGCTTATAAAATAAACATCACCAATCATAAAAGATATGAAAGTGGAACTGCTTATAACAAATTTCAGTTTCACATTAAATATATATCAATTAAACAATTGTTGCAGTATTAGAGTCTACGAAAACATTTCAGCAACTTATTAACTGAGCGCTCGCATGAAGTTGGTTCCACTTTTTAGTGCCACTTAAGAAATCAGAAACGCACTTCCGAAGTGCAAATCAAGAACACATATGCGATATTGATGGTACGTTTGGAATAACCCAAGCCCAAACACAAGGCTAAGGTTTGTAAAAAAGTATCGCGTATGCGATATATCACATATATGTTTTCTAAATGTTAAATATCACATATGCGATATTCAACATTTACAAAACCACCTCAATACCAAACCACACAAGAAGCCTATGTGTTGCATTTGTTTCTAATTCCTCCTCGATGGGAAACCCATTTCTTGACAAACTATTGACATTTGTAACTTTCTACAGGTATTTTCACATAGGTTTTTTACCAAGGAGAAACAACCAAACGAAAAGCCTAGTTCAAGTTTCATTTATTTCTTTTTCGATCACACCATCTCTATTTGGCTATATGTGTGACTACACCATGAAAATGCCAAAATTGGAATGAGTATTCTTTCATCGGTCATTTAAAAAGGAGTTGCATATCCTCACAAAAATTTTAAGTTGCATAGTGTCACCTAAATATTCTTCATCTTCTATTATTACAAGAAGCATAACCTACGATAAATGGCCAACACGAAAGGCCCTAGTTCATGTTTCAAATATTAATTTTTCTATCACACCACTTGTATTTCTCTGCACATGTGAATACTTCAATGACATGCTAATGAAAGCGGAGAGGGTATTCCTTCATCCATTACGTAAAAAGGACTCCCATATCCTCACAAAACTTTCAAGTTGTGGAGTGTCACTCAAATATCCATGTTCTATTTATGTTGTTAACACCACTCTTAATGGAAATCTCTAGTAATTTAATTAAGTTTCTTAAGGAAATAATTATTATTTCATGCTAGCTTGGAATCAACAAAGATTGAATCCTCCACAAATCTTTGCTCTAAATATATTGCATCCTCTACTTGTTATCGACAATATGACTACTTAGTTTTCTTATTTCCTCCTGTAAATTTTTGTCAAGTTCATTTGCCGTTACTCGTCTCTCATAAATTTTCGCTGAAATTTTAGTAACCTCCTTCTCATCTTTATTCAAGTTCATGCTTGTTGGATAACATTATTTTAGGCATATCTTGTTTGTATTCCCACACTAAATTAATCCTTCAATTGGTTTGGATGGCCTTTACTATGGCTCCAAAACCATGTTTGTAAATGCTTAGAACAATAACAATATGTTTACACCAACATAATGAGAAAAATAACCTTTCTAGTTGCATGCTTCACATTACCAAAAATATTTTATAGACTACATAAAGTGACTTACAATCCACTAAAGTGACTTATGGACTACTAAATTTTAATTCTTTTATTTAATTATTTAGGTAAGAAGAAGGATGGGGCATATGTGATATTTCACATTTACAATATCGCATATGCGATATATATCACAAGTGTGATATATCACATATGCGATATTGAAAAGTAAAAAAGGAAATAAAACAGAGGCCACGGGCCCCTCAAATATCATTTGCACAGGATCGGGACAGCGAAAAACCGCGTGGGCGAAATAGCGTAGAGGCAATTTGCGTTTTAGCTTTTGGATGTCGAGTTGGAGGTGGATTGGCTCCAATGGCAGGTAAATTCTCTTATCCATTTCAGTTAGTCTTCAATTCTTTATTGTTTTCCATAATTTCATAGTTTTTATAATTATTTTAAACAAATTTAATAAAAAAATTGAATGAAATCAAAGAATGATTAAGTAAAATAACTCATATTTTTTTGTTTAAATCTTAACAGACAACAGAAATGAACAAGACAATGTGGAAAACCCAACCTCTAATAACCCACAACCTAACCCACAACAACCTAACCCAAACTCAAACCTGGAGGGTGAACAAGATCAAAACTCACAGATTATTGCGCGTTTGGCGTCATTGAGGTGCCTTAGCTCATCTATTAGAGGGGGGATCATTTGAGAGAGTCTTTAGCCGATGCATTGGACACAATAACAGACACAATTGCTGAAGCCCAAGGAGATCTGTACAACATTAGCTCATACAGAGAATCCAGGAAGCAATACTACTCTGATGGATTGAGTTATAAAGACATCAAAGCCCTTAAAATTACAAAAGACCAATTATTTTCATTATTTCGAGACCCTAGCACCAGATTGGTTCCACCCAGCAGTCAACTACACATTTCCATAGACTGGTGCATTGAACCAAATATAAAGGCCAATTGGATGGATCGTTGGTATATGGTCTTTGATGAAGACCCTCATGGGAATAGGGACATCCCATTTTATTTCCTTAGGAAGTTGTATGCAGAATTCATCCTAGGGAAACATGTTAACTACTTCAATCTCTTAGGCTTCCAGGGTGTTGGTCATGGGATTCCCCAAGATCGGGAAGGTGCTAGGAAGGATTCTAATCATGTGTGATGTCCTTCATGCACACCAAAACCCCCTCGTCTATATCCTCCTGCAGGTCTTGTGATTGAGAATACACAGGAGGCATTATTTGACTTGGCAGATACATTGCTTCAGCATGGGACTGATGTCCAAGGAAATGTAGACCAAGGGGCTGGAAATTCTAAGGAGGGTCCATCTACAGATCACAAAGGAGATGCAAAGTGTTCAGAGCATCATGTTACTCCACACCCTTGCACATTGTGTGGAGGCATATGTTATGGCCCTGCTTCAGACTTCTGACATGATATATTACTTCACTTTGTAAGTAAAACTCATTATTTTCATATTATATTTTGTTTCATATCAAAATTTTCAATTGTTTCACAATTTATTTCTATTTAATTATCTAACAAATTATGTGAACAAATATACAACTAGTGTCCCATGGCACACCACAGTCGCATAGTCCGTCGATCAATGTTGAGAACATTGATGCGGCTGTCAATATTGCATATGGGTTTGGTTCTTCACCAATAGGGGTAAGAACTATACTTGTTAATTTGTCAACTTTATTTACATATTTATAGTATATATTGTAACATTCAATACATCCTAATTTTGATACAACATGTTTTATGTAGGGTGATCAGGATGAGTATATTGTATCACAGCCTATTCCCTCTCATGCAGAGGTAGATTCCTAGACACAGGTATTATTTGAAATATGCTTTTAATTATATGATTTTAATTATGTTTCGCTTTCTTTGGAAAAATAATTTTACTTGTATCACTTTGACATATGTTACTTTGTGCAGGAACCTATTGTGATAGTGGTGCTTGAAGAGCACCAAAGCGAGGTTGTTGTCAACCCACCTCTTCCCCCCAGCCAGGTACATGTATGTTTCGCTTTCTTTGGTAACAACATTTTCCATCCATGTAGTATATATGTCTCTGATTCACTATTTTATCTGAAATTGACATATATGTTACTTTATGCAGGCCCCTAGTGAGGCACCAGTGCGTGAAGAGCACCAAATTGGTGGCCCACCTTTGACAAGCCAGCATGTATGTTTATGTATCACTTTCTTTGTATTTTTGTGTATCTCTTTCTCTGATTTGGTGCTTGAAGAGACCCAAATTGGTGACCCACCTCTTCCCCCCTAAGGTACATGTATATTTGTTGACATTGGCATATATATATTTTTTATGCAGCTTGATAGTGAGCAAGTGGTTCTTGAAGAGCACCCAATCAGGGTCGTTGTTAGTGAGGCACCACGACCCACCATTACTTACTCACGTACAGTAAGTAAAAATGTTATTTTGGTTTTGGAATTTGAACAAATGTACATAGAATTTTTAAAGGTTGGTAAATTAACTTACAAAATTTAGTTTTCTTGCAGTCTCCACTAATGCAACCTATCCCTCTTGTTTAGTGATGGGGATCACCAGTAAGCAGTCGGAAAAGAAAGCTAGACTTCTCTGAAGACACTAGCAGTGGTAGCGAAAGGGGGGATAACTAGAATACATGTATAGGGGGCATACATAGATGTAAATTTTTGTTCATATGTACACACATATGTACTTTTTGATCCACTATTTTGTATTATGACCATGTGGCATGACAATTTTTGTAACATTATTTCTATACATATATAATATAAATAAAGGTTCAAATTTATACATATATGGTTGACTTGATCTTGGAACATGATATGTTTCGTTCACCTATGTGATATAATGATATGTGTGGTTCACATGTGTGCTAACTTATGAATTTCCAATACTTAAAGGAAGAATTTACGACTCATCAACTTTTTAACATTATGGCTATCCTCAACTTTTTAACATCATAACCATACCACACACTAACTAAATTACATACACTAACAATCATAACACTATGTCATGCATGGTTGTGTAATATATACCATATCATACCCTACAATACCCTATGATACTAACATCATACAATTCTAACATACAATAACATACCCTACAATACCCTATGATACTAACATCATACAATTCTAACATACAATAACATACCCTACAATACCCTATGACACTAACATCATACCATACTAACATACAATAACATACAATAACATACCATAACATAACATACTAACAATATACCATAACACTAAGGCACGCATGCATGTGTAATATATACCATTTCATACCCTACAATACCCTATGATACCAACATCAAACCATACTAACATACATCATACCCTAAAAACCCTAAATTGGTTGAAGTAAACCCTAGTTCCATCTCATTTTTTGTCAACCCTAGTGATAGCATGCAAAGTGGTGTTCATGAAAGCCTAGTTGGTTTTCGATTTGTACATGGCCATGTGTTTCTAGTTCCCTCTCCTAACTTGCAAATTGCTCACTAAACCCTAGTTCCATCTCATACCTTGTCAACCCTAGTTGGTGCATGCAAATTGGTGTTCATGAAATCCTAGTTGGTGCATGCAAGTATTGGTGATCATGTGTTTCTATTTCCCTCTCCTAACACTACTACATTTCGATCCAAAATTTGATGGAAAAATCCGACTACACGTAGATTTCTCTTTTTAAACCTACCAAAAATCACAAAGATAATTTTTTTTTGAAAAGGTGTCCACAAGCGTCGCTTAAGCGACGGATAGTCTCATAAGCGTCTCTTAAGCGACGGATATCCTCATAAGCGTCGCTCAAGCGATGATGCCTCATATTGGTAAATTATTTAAATAAATACACTTAATTGGTTTAGTTTTCACTCTACTGGAAATCTCCATAACTAAATTGTTTTTAGGCATGTTACCCAAGACAACAATGCCAGTAGTGTTATATATGTGGTTGCTTATGAAATTGTTATTGATATTGTGATTGTAAATCACTACAAAGGTTCTGATTGTAAATGATGTGCATTGTTTTAATTATGGTCTTTAATAGGAACTTGGTCAGGACACCTACCAGAACAAATACAATCCTATTAAGAATGTTAAGACTAATATGGGACTGAGGGAATGAGGCATTGTGTGAAGCCTAGGAATAGGTAAACAATGGATTATTGGTAATGTTATATTCATAACCCATGGCATTGAAAGGTGGTTGTTACTCCATTAGTTTACCGTTGTTCATTTTCAATTATCTTTAAACCATTAAGGTAGATAAATGAGATTTATTTAAACCTCCCTTTAGCCACTCTTAGCTTAGCGTAGTGAATCTATCAATTATATTAAACCTAAATAGTGAAGGCCTATAGAATAACTACTATAGACCAAATTAAGCATATTATGATATATTCGTATGTAACATGTATTTGCATATCGTTATTGGTGTAATGGCTTGTGGCTAAAGGTGAGAGGCCCTTTGTTAAAGGCTCCCGTTGAAAGATGAAAGACTGGGGGTTTGCTTCGCTCCACAGAATGCCCTCCTCGACTCTAGCGCTCTGCCCTATGCATAGTTTGCTCAAATTAACCACAGTACTGGATTTCAAGCGAATTGCAATTTCCAGGATAGAATGTCTTTTGCTGATTTGGGTGTACCACTACCTGTGATAAATTTCTGTTCACCCGCTCATGAGTTTGTGGGCATTAAACCTCCAGATCTGATGGTGCAGGCAAGGAGGGAAAATAGCACCCGGTGATTAGCGTTTTCGTAAGGAAATTATGTCTATGAAGAAGGGATGGAGGAAATTTGGAGTTGCAGTTGTGGTTTTGGTGCTGTTATCCATGCTCGTTCTATTGGTAATATTGCTCAGACTCTATGGTGGATTTCAGAGCAGTAAGTTCATCTGAACCCATTTCATTTTTTATTTGACTTGAAGCCCCCTTCTCACAGACTGTTGTGTATGGGGAATCTGGATTTGGAGTACTTTGGCTAGGGCTGGGGCACTTACAGGTTTTTATGAAGCCCATTTGTGGAATTTTTGGTGGGTGTTTTTCATTTTATTCAGCCATTTTGTCTCTCTACTGTATACTCCTACAATGGGCATTTGGTGTATACCTAGATCCTTAGTACTGTGGGTGATTTGGGGTTGGTATTTGCATTAGATTTGATTGAAAAGCAGGTAGTGTGAGGCATATTTCAGAATTTCATAAGTTTGTAGTTTCATGGTTCTGATCTATCCTTCTGCAATGCTATTTTCAGTGACTTAGGATAAATGTGGGGTTTGAGGGAAAATACAGTTTTAAAGCAGTTGGATGTGGCACATTAGGTGTGAAAGCTTAGAGATCACAGGATTAGGTATTCAAATCAGTGAGGCCTTAATACCTAATGTTTGGATAGTGAAATGAAATACATCATCCTCGGAAGACCGAAACAGGATCTTAGACTATTTTGTCAGAGCTTAGGCTCATATAAGAGTGGGATGGAATTCCTACTCTTTGCATTGAAGGATTTCATCAATACGTTTGTGGTTCTTTTAATTATATTTCCAATAATGTCAAATGAAGCTTCTTGTGGAACATGTGGACTGAGCAATTTCATATTTTTATAGTGGTCTGTCTGAACTCCTAAAAGTTGTCCTTCATTAAAGCTTCTAAAATTATTGAGTAGAACTGAACCAGAGATAAAGTAGAAACCTCCAATTTGATGCCTCCTGTTTCGTTCCCATATTGGTGTGCAACCTTGTGTCATTTGCTAACCATAGATATTTGTTGTGAGTATGATTGAGGATCAGTATATTTTATGAAAGCATAGAGTAGTACACTGCAAAACGGGTAGTGAGAATTCTTTATTGACGTCTTCACTAGCATACTGGATGCCCTTTGTTATGAGGAACTTGCATGTGATGAGTACTTCTGAGAAGCCTGATCTTATTCTGATGTTTTGAATCCTTTTTGTCTCTTTAACATCAAGGAAGTCATTTGGTTGTTCTGTAATCTGTTGTAACTTGTATGTTTCTGTTGCAGGTTATATTGATGATGAAGGCCCTGCAACCCTGGTGAGAATATCCAGATTTCGTTTTGGCTTTCGCAATTGAGAGTGTTTTATAACACACCTAATTTGTGCTTGGTCATAAGAATCTTCATTGTTTAGTAATAATATGGAATAGGAGTTAGATCAGGTATACATGTTGTTAACTTGTGTAACATCAATATGTTGTTAACCCCACATTAAGAATTGAAGGAATGGTATTCAAAGTCAGTAAAATACTAGTTTTCGTTCTTGTTCTTTGTGTATGTAGTGAATTGTGCAGTAATATCATGAAAGTTTTCTCATGTTTTACTTGCTACCTTTGTTGTGTTCAGAACCAGATAGATACTCCCAGGATTGTCATTCTGTCTAAACACGATGGTGCCTTACAACAAACAGAGGTAAGAGTATATGACTTATTACATAATTTTTCACTAAGATGAAGGGGTATGATCAAATTTCTTTGGTGGCTTTTGAGACTTAGAGGTCAAAATGTCAAATTCTAATGAATCCATCTTATACAATGTACATGCTCAATATGGCACTAACCACATTAGAAGTATCACCCTCTACATCTGCTCAGAACTACCGTTGTTCTTTTGTAAAGTATTAACAGCATTATTGAGTAATATATTGTTGCTTCCATAATATGTTGGTTTGTTGGCATCGGTGATCATTGAAAGAGAAATGAATTTTGATATTGCCTGCCTTTTCTCATAAAAACAAGGCTTTGTTGTTGGTTCTTCACTTTGCAGAGAAATCATTCTAGGCATCTGGATGATTTAAACCAATTGGGCTCTGAAATATCGAAGGTTTCCAAGGATGAAATTGTAATAAAGTCCTTAAATTTCTCTGCAACAAATGTATGATAAAAACTATCTTGCTTCACTTATATTAACATAACATCCTTTGTACTTTCTTTAGTGATTTTCTGAGGATTTCTATATTATTCCAATGACTGGTTTGGATTTTCGTTTTCCAGACAAAGCCATATATAGTTGCAAAAGACACTGACTTTGATGCTGGTTACAACTTCTATGGTGCAACTCATGGAAATTTGGATAAATTATTAACTAGGCATCCAATCTCAGGAGGTACACACGTAAGATTCTATGAGCTTTGACACAACGTTTTTAATTAATTTTCTTCATTTAGTCTTGATTGATTGCTAGGGACAAAACATACCACAATATATTTCTAACTTTTGTTATGTATTTTTCTGAAAGTGAAGCTGCCTAACCACATGGATTTTTTTATTGTTACGGCCAGGATAGACAATTCAATAAAGAAAAACTGGAATAGCTCAATAAAAAAGAAACTGGAATCATATATGGCATCGGGTCTCTCTATCCAGCTGCCAGAGTTTCCTACTTCTCAGCCAACCCTGCTACCTGCTTTATCAACTGCTGCCGAAACATCTAGTGAAGTAGTGATGGCAGGCACTGTAACGGAGCAGAAATTTGTATGCAGTCAGGAATCTGCTTCAAGAGTTGGTATCCAGTCTGGTTTGCTGCAAGTGGCAACAACTAGTACTTTGGAGCATGGAGACAAGAATTTATATCTCAAGAAAAATGAAAGTGATAGGATATTGGTTGATGAAGTAAAAGATTCACCCAATCCTCCTCTTCCTCTTTGCTTTGAGACAGATGGTAGTGTTTGTCTGACAGCAGATGGAATACCTGAATTTTCTGGTGTTGGCAGAGGCAAAGCAGCAATGTCTGTGCCTTCTTATCAAATGAATGATTTTTTTGAATCTATTTTATCAGGAAATACCTTCTCTGTTGGCAGTCCCCAAGAAGTTTCTAATGCCGGTAATATGTCAAACTGTGTGGCCTCTACTGATCTTGGCTATCAATTCATAGCGCCTAGCTCTGATGCAGAGCACAAATATTCTTTATTGATGAACAGATATCATCTTTTGAGTTGTGATGTGGCATTGTCACCCCCCAATGCATGCACATCACGCTTCTCTGGTTCATGGTCGCCTCTTGGTTCTGGTGCCTCGGATGCATCTCTGAGCAGTTTTATTGATAAAAAACAGTTGCTTAGCTCTCCTGAAAAGCTATTTCTGCAATTGATGGTGGTACTTGTATTTCTTCTGAGATACGACACTATGATGAGCTTTTACAGGTTTTATTGCCTTCTAATGAGAGTTTAGATCTTGGTAATCAAGATGAGATTCCTCGATCAGCTATGCTGTCAATGACAGCTGATGTTAATATGAAGGTGGTTTGTGAAATGGATGCTGGTGGTAATCCTGGTGTTCAATCAGAAAATCCAAATTCTGAGTCTTTGTTTTATGAACCACCCCGTCTGTCAAATTGGGATATTCCATTTGTTAATTGTGATCTGATAAATTCATGTGGCTATCTTCATCAGGCATATAGTCCACTTGGTGTTCGACAAATGATAATGTCATCAGTTGATTGTTTTTCTCCCCCTTGCAATCCACGGGGATACGCTTTTAATGAGAAGAGCCCAGAATCTATACTGAAGAGTGCTACCAAGAGCTTTACAAATACTCCCTCTATATTAAGGAAATAGCCACGTGATGCTTCAACTCCTGTGGATGAAAACCAGAATGAAAAAGCAACAGATAGAATGAAAGCTCATGATAATTTTATCACACCTGGTTCACTAGGTAAGAAGTATAATGAATGTTTGGAATCTCCAGATGATGTGTCTTCTGACTTCTATGCAAAGGATGGCATTAGTGGACCTGGACTATGCCAAAGTAAAAGGAGGTACCTAGTCTCTCCACAGTATTGTTTGAAAACTAAACATTTTGCGCCTGTAAAATCAATGGAAAGGCATTTAGAATATGCGTCTGAAGCTACAAAAGGCACTGATGCTGGGTATAGAGGGAGTATTCCATCTCCAAATAAAAATAGTGGTGGCTTGGAAAGTGATGTTAGACAAAGTAACAGAGGCCTAGATCCAAGTGGTTGGAAAGCTTCAAATCGAGAATGCACTCAGAGGGATGTCAGGGATATGAACAAGATTGACCATGGTGCAAGGATAAAAAACGTAGGTTATCTATGTTGTCTCCCTTCATTTTGGGTATTTGTTTTGAGATAAATAACCTTTCATTATTAGTGTGCAGGCTAGCATGCATTTGCAGATTCTGAAGGATGTTGACATTCGTCACAACTTTGTGGCTTTCTTGAACACAAATTATGTGTTTTTTCTGTTTATTTTCTATCTGCTTATTCATTTCTCACATTGCATGTGTTTCTGCAATTTCTAGGTTTATGCCATTCTTCAAGTTTGGAATGACTTATAGCTCATCTCTATATTTTCTAATTTCATTTCAGGGCATGGTTTGTGTGCTATTATCTAGCTGCAAAATAATGAATGGAAATTGTTTATTTTTATGGGTGCATCTTCTTTTGATTTTTCTTCTTTTAGTTATTACTATCAAAGTTTTTCCTTGGGAGCACTTTATTGAGTTTTTTTTCTAATGCGCATTTTATCATGCTTTCAGTAGTTCCCTTTCACGAATGTTGTAGCTATGCACTCAGTATTTCATATTGATTGTATATGAATGATTCGAGAAGTTGCCTACGCAAATAAACAATATTTCTGTTTGAAGCTTCTCATGAAATTCGATAGCCTTCAGCTCTTGCAGATGCAAAGCTTTGGAGTCCTTGTTGAGCAGAATTTGAATGGTCAGTAGTTTTTCCCAACAATTGGGGACAATTCATTAAAATTTGGCACTCCTAGTGCTTCTACTGTGTATGGTACTTGTGTATGGTAGTAGAATAATATTTTCACAAGATAGAGGTTATATCATGCTTGTTTGAGAGGGTAGAAGAGACCACAGCTGCACCCCCTGGATGAACATGTGATGGGAAACCATGCAACGAGGAGCTCAGAAAAATTTTGTTCAGGTTCCCTGTGTTTTCTTTGCTCACAATTCCTCTAAACTTTGTCAGAGTTCCAAGTATAGACTCTATAAGCTTAAAGCTAGCTCCTAGCTTCCCCAACAACTCTTCTTGCTTTGACTTGTCATAACCTACTTGAAGCATAAAATTTAGTGAAAACAGGGGAAGGAACCCTAGCAAATTTAGTGAAACGTGTAAAATCTACTCTCAAAAACTAAAATGTTGCAGAGCTCCAGCCTCATATCAAAAACCTTCAAACTCTCAACGAAAGAGCACTGAGCTTAATTCTGCTCAGTACTAATCGTATGGATGGATCTTTGGATAAGGTTGGGGGTGAAGAAATGACTAGAGGAAGGGGTAGAGGAGATGAATTAGGGTAGAAGGTCGGGAGCATCATACAGTGAGGGGGCATGGTTCAATGTTGGCTGATGGTTGTTTGTGTGGGAGGAGACTGGAACCAAGTCAGGAATGGGAGTTTTTTCTGCATTACATCTCTATAGAGAAAATCAATAGTTACAAGATTAGGTCAAATGTCTTCTGTTCTTACCTTGATATGGTTTCGAGTCTTAAGAGGTTAAATCGTCCATGTATTAGGCTCAACCATAGTCTGTTCTTGGTATTTTTAGGGTTCAAACTTCAAACATCATGCTATTCTGGCTGAATTGAAGAATTCTTCAAAGAATTTAGTTTGTGTTAGTGTTAAAATGTTTGAAGTAAACTGCACGAGTTAAAAAAATGGCCCTGCTCAACAATTGTTTAGGGCCTAGGTTAATTTTTTAAATTTCTGTCTAAAATTTCTTCTTGTGCAAAATACTCACTTGAGAAGACAATTTCATAACATGGGAATTTTATGAGAGATAGCAGCCTTCATTCTTTACTACTGGACTGAAATAAATCATGTTCATAGGTGTAAGGGGGTTCTGTGTAGGCAATGAAATCTCTTTTGTGATTTCCTGGTGTTAAACACACAAGAAACATTGCAAGAATATGTTTATGATCTAAATCTACAGCTTAGAATTGCAGGTTTAACTGATGGAT
>LPNX010220592.1:20817-31290 GCA_001517045.1 Pseudotsuga menziesii
GCTCACTAAACTGTAGTTCCATCTCATACCTTGGCAACCCTAGTTGGAGCATGCAAATTGGTGTTCATGAAAGCCTAGTTGGTCCATGCAAGTATTGGTGATCATGTGTTTTTAGTTCCCTCTCTTAACTTGCAAATTGTTCACTAAACCCTAGTTCCATCTCATACCTTGTCAACCTTATTTGGTGCATGAAATTGGTGTTCATGAAAGCATAGTTGGTGCATGCAAGTATTGGTGATCATGTGTTTCTAGTTCCCTCTCTTAACTTGCAAATTGCTCACTAAACCATAGTTCCATCTCATACCTTGCCAACCCTAGTTGGTGCATGCAAATTGGTGTTCATGAAAGCATAGTTGGTGCATGCAAGTATTGGTGATCATGTGTTTCTAGTTCCCTCTCTTAACTTGCAAATTGCTCACTAAACCATAGTTCCATCTCATACCTTGCCAACCCTAGTTGGTGCATGCAAATTGGTGTTCATGAAATCCTAGTTGGTGCATGCAAGTATTGGTGATCATGTAAGCCAAGTTGGTTTCCGATTTGTACATGGCAATGTAATTAAATGTATATTAAACTAAAAACATCAAGAAATGTAAATTTCAACAACTCAAGAGCTTGTTATTTTCTGAACTCTATCTGGTGGTGTCTAAAGACACCATTCTTGGTGCCTCCAATGTGCCATAGATGGTGTTTGTATCCTAGGCACACGAAAGGCTAGACATTAGTAACATCATAATAAAGAAAAGAGAACCCAATGAAAATGTGAAAGCATGATTTATAGATAACTCACCCGAGGTTCTACAATCGTGTTTATAGTGTCCAGTATCCCCTGAATAATATTATGTCTGTGAATGGTATATGTCAGTCACAGGTTTATTACATTGGGAATAAAGTAAGGCTAAATAATTGAAATTGTGCTTCAGAATTCACTTTAAAGGTTAAATAACGCACCTAACAATGCACTCATACAAGTAGGCCATCTGGATCATCTCTGGTGCTGATGGTGTCCATCAATATTTCATGCTCTATATGAGGTAGCAAGTATTGTACATGTGACCTATTTTTGTGACCAAGTGTACGCAACTTGATGTTTATACCAACTACTAGGTTGGTGAAGTGGTATACAATAGCTCCTGGTCTATAATCCTGATATACATACCCACCCTTCCTTTTCTGTTGTGCTGCAAGTGTCAAGTACTCCCCTTTTATAACCATCAATCCGATTGGGAATTCAATATTTTCATCATCATCATGAGTTTTATACCTTGTAGTGTTATAAAGGTAAGTTCTTTATTATGTAGAGATGATTAGGTTAAGCTTCGATAAGGTGATAGTACTTATGCTTACTTATTACGATAGCTCTAATTTCCCCTATCATTACAAGGGTTTCTCTCTTTGTTCGTGATTATTATGGATACTAGCTACTCTACTAAGTCAATGATCCTGTACTAGTTCCAAGCAGTTGTAACCATATAAGCTTATGCTTGTTTACCATTAGTACTACCCTAATTAACAGTAAGCTGCTTAATACATAGTCTTAGTTACCTATATGATTACATCTCTTAATGGGAACAGATATAACAGATAAGTGTAATAAAAGCAGTAAGTTTAAGTAATGAATACAATGGTACTTATACTGATAGTTACAAGGGTCATGTTTAACTTACCACTATTCAAACATAACCTCCAAGCTGTAAGCTGATCTTAACTAGTAAGCTTCTAGTAATCAATGATGCTCGAACATAATATTGGATAGTATAATCTAGTTATGATGGTTCTTACTAAGCTGATTAGTACTAGTGATTTTTAAGTATCAACATAATACAACATGTATCTCCTATGGAAACACAAGCACCATTAGTGAAACCACATAATGTTTTGTACTAAGTGTGATTGGAATGACTGATTACCATTATCTTTAACCATATGTGAGTTAATATGGATATGTAAGCTCTATATGGATAAACACATAGTTGAATAGAGTAGATTAACAGCTATATCATAGTGAAAGCTAACTTACTCCTACTATATAAGTAAGCATACAGCTGGGAGACTTATAAGCATTCGGCTAAGAACTGAGCTCAATCAAGCTCAATTATGGAAAGAACGATATGTATTGCTCATTTCACCAGTGTAATCATGAAGCTGAGTACAAGCACCTAGTTAATTAAGCTGGATAGGTATCATTCTTATCAACCTTACCAATACTGCACTGCACATGCTTTTGTATTTTTTTTTTAAAACACACACAAGCGTCAGTTAAGCGACGCCTATGACTGTCTCTTTACCGACGAAATGAAGGCTATATCCATCTCTTAACCGACGGCATGAAGGTTATAGCCGTCGCTTAACCGACGGAATAAAGGATATTTTAAAATAAAAAATTGATTACCGTCTCTTAATCGACGGCCTTTCTGTCGCTTAACCGATGGCATGAAGATTATTTTCTCAAAAAAATTTCACTACCGTCGATAATATTTTGTCGCTAAACCGACGCTTTAAATTTAACTGACGGTTACTTAGGTGTTGCTTAACCGATGGTTACGTAGGTGTTGGATAACCGACGACAAGTTTCTGACGCTTAAAAAAAAATCAAAGCGTCGTACATGCGACAGGGAAGTGTCAAAAATCCGACATGACGGCCGTCGGATTTTTGGTCGAAATGTAGTAGTGTAACTTGCATGATTTCTCACTAAACCTTAGTTCCATCTCATACCTTGGCAAGACTATTTAGTGATGCCAGTATTGGTGATCATGTGTTTCTAGTTCCCTCTCCTAACTTGCATGATTGCTCACTAAACCCTAGTTCCATCTCATACCTTGTCAACCCTAGTTGGAGCATGCGAATTGGTGTTCATGAAAGCCTATTTTGTGCATGCAAGTATTTGTGATCAAGTGTTTCTAGTTCCCTCTCTTAACTTTCAAATTGCTCACTAAACCCTAGTTCCATCTCATCCCTTGTCACCCCTAGTTGGAGCATGCAAATTGGTGTTCATGAAAGCCTAGTTGGTGCATGCAAGTATTGGTGATCATGTGTTTCTAGTTCCCTCTCCTAACTTGCATGATTTCTCACTAAACCCTAGTTCCATCTCATACCTTGTCAACCCTAGTTGGAGCATGCAAATTGGTTCTCTTGAAATCCTAGTTGGTGCATGCAACTATTGGTGATCATGTGTTTCTAGTTCCCTCTCCTAACTTGCATGATTTCTCACCAAACCCTAGTTCCATCTCATACCTTGTGAACCCTAGTTGGAGCATGCAAATTTGTGTTCATGAAAGCCTAGTTGGTGCATGCAAGTATTGGTGATCATGTGTTTCTAGTTTCCTCTCCTAACTTTCATGATTTCTCACTAAACCCTAGTTCCATCTCATACCTTGTCAACCCTAGTTGGAGCATGCAAATTGGTGTTCATGAAAGCCTAGTTGGTGCATGCAAGTATTGGTGAACATGTGTTTCTATTTCCCTCTCCTAAATTGCAAATTGCTCACCAAACCCTAGTTCCATATCATATCTTGTCAACCCTTGTTGGAGCATGCAAATTGGTGTTCATGAAAGCCTAGTTGGTGCATGCAAGTATTGGTGATCATGTGTTTCTAGTTCCCTCTCTTAATTTGCAAATTGCTCACTAAACCCTAGTTCCATCTCATCCCTTGTCGACCCTAGTTGGTGCATGCAAGTATTGGTGATCATGTGTTTCTAGTTCCCTCTCTTAATTTGCAAATTGCTCACTAAACCCTAGTTCCATCTCATACCTTGTCGACCTTATTTGGTGCATGCAAATTGGTGTTCATGAATGCCTAGCTGGTGCATGCAAGTATTGGTGATCATGTGTTTCTAGTTCCCTCTCCTAACTTGCATGATTTCTCACTAAACTGTAGTTCCATCTCATACCTTGGCAACCCTAGTTGGAGCATGCAAATTGGTGTTCATGAAAGCCTAGTTGGTCCATGCAAGTATTGGTGATAATGTGTTTTTAGTTCCCTCTCTTAACTTGCAAATTGTTCACTAAACCCTAGTTCCATCTCATACCTTGTCAACCTTATTTGGTGCATGAAATTGGTGTTCATGAAAGCATAGTTGGTGCATGCAAGTATTGGTGATCATGTGTTTCTAGTTCCCTCTCTTAACTTGCAAATTGCTCACTAAACCATAGTTCCATCTCATACCTTTCCAACCCTAGTTGGTGCATGCAAATTGGTGTTCATGAAATCCTAGTTGGTGCATGCAAGTATTGGTGATCATGTAAGCCAAGTTGGTTTCCGATTTGTACATGGCAATGTAATTAAATGTGACCTATTTTTGTGACCAAGTGTACGCAACTTGATGTTTATACCAACTACTAGGTTGGTGAAGTGGTATACAATAGCTCCTGGTCTATAATCCTGATATACATACCCACCCTTCCTTTTCTGTTGTGCTGCAAGTGTCAAGTACTCCCCTTTTATAACCATCAATCCGATTGGGAATTCAATATTTTCATCATCTGTAATAGGTTCTAGAATGGTTTGTTTCCCCTCTAAGCAACGTACCAACAAATAGTCAGAACCCCATTCATTATTTTTTGGGGCAACCACTACATATATCTGACTTGTGAAAGGAAATAGGTTGAGTTAACAATACATTTTGTAAATAAGGTCTCGCATTTCTAATTTCTACATAAATTAAATTCTACATAGGTCTAGTAAACAATACATAAATGCATTTTCTTATTTAGGTACAACTCATGTACCTGCTTGTATGAGATCTGATATGTGATCATAGTCTATAGAAATATGTGTCTGATCATCTTCCAAATGGTCTATTTCATTAACCCCATTGAAATTGGTGCCAAGTGTCACTCGATCCCATGTATAAATGGTACCTGTATCCTCACAATCATTCCATTCACCGATGCTATAGGAACTACAAAAGAAAGTCTTCAATCTTGTCCAAATTTGTAGGGCCGAGTCGTCTGAGCTTATAATTGAATGAAACTGTCGAGTTCCATGTACTGTGTTCACCCGATGTGTTTGTGATCAGTCCACATTTGTCACCTCCCAGAATATTCTTTGCACTAAGTGTTTCCATGTTGCTTGTTCTCCCATGACAGATGCACACCATTGGACTACAGATGCAGCGTCTCGAAGGCGAGCACCTGTAAACTTCATCTCTTCCCTTCGAAGGGAAGTTTTAACGCATGCACCAGCACCATCGTGCTCTCCTTTTCCATGACCAGTTTCAAAGTAGTTCCATACATGTGACACCTTGTATTTTATGTGCAACAAACACAACCATTCAAATACACGTGCATTCTTGAACTGTCCAGCACAACCATCTGACCAAATGAAATGACGATAAAATGGTATATCCATAGCTATAACATGATCATAGAATAATTTAAAGCAATGTTGCATGTAATGGATGTCATGGGTCCGGTCGTCACTTATGTAGAAGTGACTTTCTTTCAGTATCACATGTTTCTCTTCATTGCTATATTGCCCATGTCGATACGTGATATGCACCATTATGCTCACCTGCTCTGAGTGATAGTATTGACTTTGAATTTCATTTTGTTGTTGTAGGGTGTAATTTTCCGAAAAGTCAACCACTGATAGTATTGTTCTGAGAGGGAAGGTGTCCCGACATATTCTGAATTGCTCATCTTGACACCGTGCCATATCGACATGTTGAATGTACTATTGGATCTTTCCACGAAACTATGGAATAAAATCACATACTCGCACCTGGTACATGAATATTAATATGTCAATAAACCACATAAAAAAATGTGTACATGAATATTAATTTGTCAATATTCAACAATTTATCTGTGAAGTCACCAATTTAATCTTCCTGCTTTCTTTCCCATCATTTAGTTGATATGTCTCATACTGATAGTTCTGCTTCTTGACAATTGAATTCCCGAATGCTTGATCTTCACTTTCATGGATGCAATTAGACCATAATGATGGCCCACCACAATTGTTGCAAGAACCGTCTACACATTGTTTTAAGTAATGTGTCTACCCATCTTGCCTCGGACACATTATGCTATGGATGAAATCTCTGGATGACATTGGCGGTACTGTACTTGAGCATTCCTGCACATGGTTAGGATGCAAAAAACAACGTATATGTGCAAATGTATGGTAATATAGGTCAAACTCTATGTGGTATCTATAACAACAAGTGTTTCGGATGGTATTGATTCTAACATACCAAGGCTTGCATTTTTCAAAAGATCTTTGCCCGAGCCTTAGCTCTACGTGGGAAACTTTAAACATCTCGAACAATTGAGTTTGTGTCATGTCAAGATAATGTTTAACATGAGGTTTAGTGTTTCTAGAACTCCTACAATGTTTTAACACATCCTTCGTGTTAGAAGAATGCCTAGTGTTATCATGCCAAAATGTTTGCACTAGGCCCGTCACTACTTCGACTAACTTCATGTCTTTGCAGGGAAACTTACCGCTAAATGCCCATAATGTTTCCATTTGTCCCTCTACATCAAGGTTGTCTCTTCTTACTGAATATTTTTTAAGTGTCTTTGGATGTAAAGGCACAATTTGTGATGTGCATTTAAGTAAACGATGTTGTCTTGTGCATCTACATACAATTGATTCATCCAATACGTGATGAGTCACATTACAGTCTTGTGAACGAGTTTTTTTACCAATTGATGTGAATGCAACAGCAAGAGATTTAACAATGTGATTACTTGATTCGATATTCTTCATTGTTGTTATGCCTAAATTTCTTCTAACAGTTGCCATATTTCTAGATTTAAGCAAAGATAAAAACAATTGGCATTTACCGGCTTTGGATTTGTTGTCAAAATATTGTTTCATTATTTGAGAAGAATGACGAAGGATAGTGCGTTTAGCCACCTTACCTTCCATGGAAGTCAATCCGCTCTCGTCCACTTGTATTCGTTTAGGAGTTCTCTTTCGTTTTGATGAAAAATTTGTTGCTGTTTGAAATGATGGAGTGACGTTTACATCCACTACAGGCTCACAACTTTGATTAGGAGATTGAACCACCGAACATGGTTGTTGCGGAGTCACATTTGCATCGGGAGTAACATAATTATTGAACTCTTCACAAGATTATCCGTTTACTAATGGATCAATAATATCAACTTCCGTATAACTAGCTTCCTTTAATGTTCCATTATATTCCTCAGCCTCTACGTCGGGTATCTGTTGAGGGGGATGGGAACTATTTGCTCATGTAATGAATGTCGACGATTTCTTGAATCTTCCCTCTTTTATTGTTTTTTATTTTTTGCTTCTTCCGGTGTAAGCACCTTCCCTGCTGACTTTCGTCCTCTATTACGTACATTCGCCATTGAAATCCACCCAAACTTGTACAAAACTATGGAATTATGTAAGTAATGATAAAAAAAATTGCATGTTGAACAGTTCTCTGTGCACGGGTTCAGACGAATTATGTCTTTTGATACAGTAAACCTGGTCCACAGGATGCCACCCAACATTTTGTATAAAACACATATCGCATATGCGATATAATGCACCTCCGATATATCACATATGCGATATTGATTTCCATATTTTTAATGAATGGGCAGGTTTTTTACATGTTCTCCAAAATGCATATGCGATATATCGCATATGTGATTTAGTGCATATGAGATATATCGCATATGCGATTTAGTGCTCACTGAATATATGCAATTTACATTTATCTATGCTTATAAAGATGATTATGAACAATGATGGTGATGATGAGGAGGATGATGACTATGATGATGATGAAGAGGATGAGGGTGATGACGACCATGATGATAAGGATGAGGATTATGATGATGATGATGATGATGATGATGATGATGATGACGATGAGGATGAGGATGAGGATGGTGATGATGATGAGGATTAGGATGTTGATGATGGTGAGGATGAGGGTGATGAACAATGATGATGAGGATGAGAATGATGATGATGATGATGATGATGATGATGATGAGGATGAGGGTGATGATGATGACGATGATGATGATGACCATGATGATGATGATGAGGATGAGGGTGATGATGATGATGACAAGGATGAGGGTGATGATGATGATGGGGATGAGGGTGGCGATGAAGATGATGATGAACAATGATGGTGATGATGAGGAGGATGATGACTATGATGATGAGGATGAGGATGAGGGTGATGATGATGATGAGGATGAGGATGATGGTGACGATGAAGATGATGATGAACAATGATGGTGATGATGAGGAGGATGATGACTATGGTGATGAAGATGAGGATGAGGGTGATGATGATGATGATGATGATGATGATGACCATGATGATGATGATGAGGATGAGGGTGATGATGATGAGGATGATGAGGATGAGGATTATAATGATGATGATGAGGAGGAGGAGGAGGAGGATGGTGATGATGATGAGGATGAGGGTGTCGATGAAGATGATGATGATGGTGAGGATGAGCGTGATGAACAATCATGATGAGGATGAGGATGATGATGATGATGATGATGATGATGATGATGATGAGGATGAGGGTGATGATAATGATGCTGATGATGATGATGATGAGGATGAGGATTATGATGATGATGATGATGATGATGACCATGATGATGATGATGATGAGGATGAGGGTGATGATGATGATGAGGATGAGGCCGACGATGAAGATGATGATGAACATTGATGGTGATGATGAGGAGGATGAGGGTGATGAGGATGATGATGATGAGGAGGAGGAGGATGAGGATGAGGATGATTATGATGATGATGATGATGACCATGATGATGATGAGGATGAGGGTGATGAGGATGATGAGGTGGACGATGATGATGATGAGGATGAGGATGAGGATGATGATGGTGATGATGATGATGATGATGACCATGATGAAGTTGATGAGGATGAGGGTGATGGTGGTGATCATGATGATGAGGATGAGGATGATGATGATGAGGATGAGGATGAGGATGAGGGTGATGATGATGATGTTGATGCTGATGACCATGAGGATGACGAGGATGAGGGTGATGATGAGGAGGAGGAGGAGGAGGATGAGGGTGATGATGATGATGAGGATGAGGGTGATGATGATGATGATGATGATGATGATGACCATGATGATGATGAGGATGAGGCTGATGATGATGATGATGAGGATGAGGGTGACGATGAAGATGATGATGAACAATGATGGCGATGATGAGGATGATGATGACTATGATGATGATGATGAGGATGAGGGTGATGATGATGGTGATTATGATGAGGATGAGGATGATGATGATGATGATAATGATGATGATGACCATGATAATGATGATGAGGATGAGGGCGATGATGATGAGGAGGAGGATGAGGGTGATGATGGGGATGATGATGAGGCTGAGGACGATGATGATGAGGAGGAGGAGGAGGAGGAGGAGGAGGGTGATGATGATGATGATGATGATGAGGATGAGGGTGATGATGACTATGATGATGAGGATGAGGATGAGGGTGATGATGATGATGATGAGGATGATGGTGATGATGAAGATGATGATGAACAATTATGGTGATGATGAGGAGGATGATGACTATGATGATGATGATGATGATGATGACCATGATGAAGCTGATGAGGATGAGGGTGATGATGATGATGAGGAGGAGGAGGATGAGGATGGTGATGATGATGATGACAATGAAAATGAGGGCGATGATGATGAAGATGATGATGATGATGATGATGAGATGATGCTGATGAGGATGAGGGTGATGATGATGATGATGATGCAGATGAGGGTGATGATGATGATGAGGATGAGGGTGACAATGAAGCTGATGAGGATGAGGGTGATGATGATGATGATGATGATGATGAGGATAAAGATGATGAGGATGAGGATGAGGATGAGGATGAGGGTGATGATGATGATGAACAATGATGGTGATGACGAGGAGGATGATTACTGTGATGATGATGATCTAGATGAGGGTGATGATGATGATGAGGATGAGAGTGATGATGATGAACAATGATGGTGATGATGAGGAGGATGATGACTATGATGATGATGATGAGGATGAGGGTGATGATGATGATGATGACCATGATGAAGCTGATGAGGATGAGGGTCATGATGATGATGATGCTGATGAGGACGAGGATGATGATGATGATGATGAGGATGAGGATGAGGGTGATGATGATGACGACGATGATGATGATGATGACCATGATGATGAGGATGGGGGTGATGATGAAGATGATGATGAACAATGATGGTGATGATGAGGAGGATGATGACTATGATGATGATGATGAGGATGAGGGTGATGGTGATGATGATTATGATGAGGATGAGGATGATGATGATGATGATGACCATGATGATGAGGAGGAGGAGGATGAGGGTGATGATGATGATGATGATGATGATGAGGATGGTGATGATGATGATGATGAGGATGATAAACAATGATGATGAGGATGAGGATG
>LPNX010220592.1:38804-60187 GCA_001517045.1 Pseudotsuga menziesii
AATTTATGCTAGTATTTTAACTAAATAAAAAAAAAATATTATTATTATTATAATATATAAAAATAGATATAAAGATACATATATGAAAAAGAGATTGATACATAATAATGTAACTTCCTAAAATTGATTGATATTTAACCCCAGTTGAAATCAAAACCCAAAGTCCAAAACCTAAAATAAATAAAATGCTTGCTTACACTAATGGTCATCTATATTCCATTTTTATTAGCCTATGAGACTGACACGTGGACTTCATAGGTGTAATATTGTTGTTTAGGTAAAAATGTTTAGCTACATTAATGTGAAAACAAAAAATGATACAGCACTTGGACAAATTTGGCTGCTGGTGTTGTGAAGTTACAATTTGTTTATTTTAATTGTAAATTAAATGTAAATTATGATTCAGTATTTTAAAATATTTTTACGAAAATTTAACTTTTTATAATCATCCATTAAAAATAATATTTTTTAGATTTTATTTTGCATTATTATATAGATATACGGTGATGGCTTTGTCTCTACTAAATATTACTTAAAATTTTCAAAATAATTAAAAACAGTTTTGTAACAAATAAAAATTGTTTTGTTATTATTAATTATTATTTATATGTAATCTGTTTGGCCTTGTATTTTTGGCGTTTTCTTCGACCGCGGGATGAGGGAGGGAAAGCAGTCGTACATCATTTTTGTCCTTCTATATGTAATGCTTTGCAGTTGATATTAATAACAATCCTATGTCCTACGTCATCATTGTCTCTTTGTATTTAATGCTTTGCACATTACATTAACAACAGTCCTAAGTTGTAAGTCATCGTTGTCCCGACTACCTTCGTATCTAATGTTGTATAGATGAATTAATAAAATTCCTAAGTCCCACGTCATCGCTGTCCCTATCATATTAAATGATTTATAGATGACATTGACTGCACTGTACAGCCTGACAGTAATGAATTCAGCATTACAATGTTCGGCGAGAGCTAATGATAGAGCTATAGAGTCTTAAATGACTCTGTCAGCTCATGCATCTCTATGCCCCCATCCATAGCATCATCCATGCTCCGGCACCTACGATCGGGAAACGTCCTTTCACTACTGGGCCATACTGGTGAAGAAATAGGTGGAGTGCCGTGTTAAATAATTTCGGTGTGCTTAACTGTCATCTCTGTACCCCATTGACTCACTGACTTGCGAATACAGTTTAAGGAAAAATCGCTCCGCGTCGACTTCATAAGGAACCGCTGCATAATGTTTGTGGAAAACACACTGAAGTCGAATCGGGAGAGATGAATGTTTTCCCTCGGGTAAAACGGAAGGTTTTCCTTCTGCGATATCCGAGCGAAGAACCCACAAGAAAGGCTGCCCGCTACCCTCCAGCCCTAGCGCTAGCTGCACTAGTTGTTCCTGAGATTTGACAGCCAGGCTGCCAAACGAAATGTATATAACAGATGTTGGCCGTTGCCTATCCAGCCATTGCAGGCGGCTCTCATCCTCCTCCAACGGACTGGTGGTGAAATTCCTTCCTCATAATAAATTAGGAAGGAATAGAGGTCCTATCACCAGGGCAGGACATCCATTCAAAGAAACTCCCGTTACTACGTCCCTCCCCTCCAACTCCTCAAAAGTATTGACTAATATGTACTCCCCTTTACTCAACATTTTTGATTCGTAGACAAGGGCATTGAAAATAATGTCGAACGGATCACCACGGAAGAAGGGCATTAGGTCGCTAGGCTTCAAAGTTGGGATATTGCCGGGGAGACAATTGATCTCTTTCTCTGTATTGTTCGCTTCGTTTACTGCACTTACAAAGGCATGCCCGACCAAATAAAATATGTAATTGAAGTCAGCTATTGCATATCAAGAAACAAAAATGAAAAAGGTTGAATGGAAGGAAATTCAAAAAAGAGAGATGCACCGCTTACTTTTGACAGGAATATGTCCATGAGAAATAAGGAGGCTAGTGTATAACTGTGCAATGGATGCACCAGCACAAGAGGGCCAGAAGATAACCCTCAGCACATTCATATTTGTCGCAACCTGATCCGTGCAAGACATGAAGGAATCTGAGACAATGCATGTGATGGCTGGAAATGCAACTGATGAATTATTGTTGTCGTTATGAACAGTAGAGTGGCTACTGCTGCGAAGGAGGAGCTCCATTACGGGGCCCAAATTTTGCAATGCAGGTAAATATTCCTTGAGGTTGGACGAGCGGCCGTGGTCCGGTGGTAAGCCATTGGGAATAGACACAAATCGAATTTTGATGGTTGGATGCAGAGCATGATCGCCTCTGGAAACTAGAGAATTTGGATCTCTTGCAGAAACTTCGATCATGCGTTTATGGATCCATTCAGTGTTGACGAAAGTGATGAAAAATCCACGCGTAGCCAACAGCTGCGCCAAATTGATAAGAGCGTTAACATGACTTAGCGCAGGAAATGGCACAAGCACTGCATGCAAATTTGCACATTCCGCGTTCTCGTTTTGAATATTCATTGTCTCCATATCCATATTCATAGAATCTCTGCCCCTTCTCTTCTTCTCAACTCTCCTTCTCTTCTCAATTGCATACCATGCACCTACCATGACTACAAGTTACATATATTTATAACGATAATGGTCAGTAATAGTATCCGCTTGACTCACTGGTCTGAATTGCAGTTGATTTATAATGGAATAAATTGTGAGAATTAACTCTCCTACTTACAGCCAAATCACTATGGGTTTCAGGGTAAGCACGCTGAAATTATTTAACACGGCACTCCACCTATTTCTTCGCCCGTATGGCCCAGTAGTTAGGGTACAGGTACGTCGCCCAGCCGAGAATGTAAGTTATCATGAAAGGACGTTTCCCGATCGCAGGTGCCGGAGCATGGATGATGCTATGGATGGGGCCATAGAGAAGCATGAGCTGACATAGTCATTTAAGACTCTGCAGCTCTATCATTGGCTCTCGCCACAATGTTCATCCAGCCTCGGAATTGATACTTTCTCCAATGAAAATAACAAATACGATTAAAAAAACCCAAGTGAAATTAGCAGCAAAGCTACTGAGTGCTTATATCTTCTTTAAGAAATTATTTAATACTCACTACTTATATCTTCTTTAAGAATTTATTTAATCTAATAATCTAAAAATGTTTTAATTTAATAATTTTACATAACTAGATTTAATTTAATAATTTAAAAATGTTATAATTTAATAGTTATTTATAATCGAAATTTAATTTTATAATTTAGAAATGTTTTGATCTAATAGTTATATATATGCCAAAGTTAAAGTTAAAATTTGACATGAAAATAATTGGATAATAAGTAAGAAGTCATAAAAAATGTCAGTCATTTAGAAAAATCAAAATTGTATAGAGATTTTATAAAATTTGCATTTCTTTACTAACAAAATTTACCAAAATAAATTACAATTTTTTTTAACAATAAAAATGATAAATAAGTTATTAAACTTTGGTAAATCTCTAGTATAATGTCAACTAATTAAAATATTGATCATCGTATTTGTTTGAATAAACAAATAAATATTTTTTTAGAAATACAAAAAATACAATCATTAGTTTCATTAATTAATATGTTAGTTTATGAAATGTGGAAAAAATCTTAATTGAATATCAAAATAAATATTTGAAAATTTTAGTTTAAAAATTTTATTTAATAAATTTATATAAAAAAATATTATAATATGTTAAAGTTTTTATATATTTAAAAAAAAGTATTATATCTAAATAAAAGTTCTACATAGTAATATAGCTATATTAATTCATTGTGATGTGATTGTCATATCTATCAATATGAGTCATTATGGCTATTTTAATAAAAAAGACACTTGACATTATTAGATTTTATTTCTAAATTTTTATATAAAAATAATTATAATATATTGATGTATATTTAAAAAAAATATATTATATTTAAATAAAAGTTGTGTATAGTGATATAGTTATAGTCAATCATTGTGATGTGTCTGTTACATCTATTAAGATTAGTCATTATTACTATTTTAATAAACAAGACATTTGGCATTGTTATACCCTTTTTTTTTTATATCTAACAATTTCATTTGCACACTGGAGGAAATTAGTCAAATCATTAAAATGAACCAATCATAAAATGAAAAAGTAGATTTTAAAAGATAAAAGAATATATTGACATTCACATAAATATTCATTTATATCAATGAATGAATATTGTTTATGTCTATATATTCATTCACATAATTTTTAATATTTAAAAATTAAAATTAACACAAACTCCTAGTCTTGCCACGTATATTGATGAGATATATAGACATAAATATTTATTTATGGATAAGATATGAAATCATTGTGAAGTTTAATTTGTTTACCAAGTTAATTATTATATTAACCTTGGCACATTGACAAGATTGAAATAAATGCTAGTCACATATCGAAAAAATCCTTTTAACATATTAATGGGATTAAAAGGCTTTTAAATTTTAATATGCACCATGCAAGGTAGAAATAAATGCTGCAGAGGCAAGGCACACCAACAGTTGGATTTGATTCAAGGGTTGGTGTTTTTGCAGCTGCAACATTTATTGCTATATTGTGGGATGCATATTGCCAACTTCACTAAATGTCCACGCATGTAAAGTAATCCCCCAAAAGAGTTGTACCCCCTCTTGTCAACTCCACGTTGGAGGTTGTGGTTGCATGGTGTTAATGCAGCTAAACGTGGTTGGTGAGTTCGAATTGTAGTCGATCCCTGCATATTTCCCTCCAGCTATCAGATTCAGATGTTGAAACAGTCCTATGCCCAAACTATGCCAGAAACCTACTTTGCAACTTCGTCTTGTTATACATTTTTATTTTTTTTAATATTTTTTAATATTTTTTATATCTAACAATTTCATTTGCACACTAGAGGAAATTAGTCAAATCATTAAAATGAACCAATCATAAAATGAAAAAGTAGATTTTAAAAGATAAAAAAATATATTGACGAGATATATTCACATAAATATTCATTTATATCAATGAATGAATATTGTCTATGTCTATATATTCATTCACATAATTTTTAATATTTAAAAATTAAAATTAACACAAACTCCTAGTCTTGCCACATATATTGATGAGATATATAGACATAAATATTTGTTTATGGATAAGATATGAAATCATTGTGAAGTTTAATTTGTTTACCAAGTTAATTATTATATTAACCTTAGCACCTTGACAATCTTGAAATAAATGCTAGTCACAAATCGAAAAAATCCTTTTAACATATTAACGAGATTAAAAGGTTGTTAAATTTTAATATGCACCGTGCAAGGTAGAAATAAATGCTGCAGAGGCAAGGCACACCAATGGTTGGATTTGATTCAAGGGTTGGTGTTTTTGCAGCTGCAACATTTATTGCTATATTGCAGGATACATATTACCAACCTCACTAAATGTCCACCCATGTAAAATAATGCCCCAAAGGAGTTGTACCCCCTCTTGTCAACTCCACGTTGGAGGTCGTGGTTGCATGGAATTAATGAAGCTAAATGTGGTTGGTGAGTTTGAATTGCAGTCGATCCCTGCATATTTCCCTCCAGCTGTCGGATTCAGATGCCGAAACAGTCCTATGCCCAAACTATGCCAGAAACCTACTCTGTAACTTCGTCTTTAGCGACTCTATCTTCAGTGCTCAGAGGACATCATTCTGCCCAAACTCTGCCCAAGGAAGCTGCTCAAAGGACATCATTTTGAAGCTTAGGTACTGTCATCTCTGTCCATATAAATCGCATATGTAGAATGAAGTTGGGATTGAGATGTTAAGCTTACTTCTTATTTGTATGTTTTCCCATCCTAATCAGTTTTGAAGAGAATTATTTAAACCTTCAAACTAGTTGTCTTCTCTATCTTATCTTCCAAGTTTTATTTTCCATATATCTGGACTGATTAAAACCAATTTTTTATGGGTCCAATGAATCCCAATAGGGGATCCCTTCCCTTCCATCCAACACCCCTGGTAGTTCACTCTTTGGGGTAGGGCTCCCTTGTGACTTGATGATCTAACTTATATCAGTTGAAATGATGAGTTTTAACTAGTTGTTTGGTCAATATTCACCTATAGTTGGATGCATCCAGCAGGTTGCAATAGATCCTAACAGTCCTAGTAGATTCAATTTTCATTGGGATTCATGCACTGCTGTGACAATTTTGAAGTGCACTAGTTAAGCCTCTCAGAAGTTCTGTTGTTTTATAGATTTTGATATATTGTGCTATTGATTGGAAATGTTCACACAAAGCAATAGATACATATATATAATTTTGCATTTCCCTCAGATACAATTTATACAAATTTTCAATTCAGAAAAGGTTCTTTGGCTGAAGTTGTATTTTTATGAAGTGGGCCACTAAAACTTATGTATTTTTTTAATACAAAGTGGGAGTTGTAAGCAACCTCTTCCTCCTCCTTACCTAAAGTTGTTTGTTAGAGCACCGTTCTTGGGTTTAAGCAGAGCTTCAGGTTTTTTCCTTGACTTCAATTCACGGAAACTATGTAACAATTTCTTAGAGAAACAATGAAACCACTACAACCTCCACCTTTAGAAAAGGGACCTTGGTTTTGAGATGCTTGGTTTGCCAAATTATTTTTAGTAAGGCCTATGCTTTATAGGAACAAGCTCAACTGAAAACCACTGGCAGTTGTACTCCAATAAAATAAAAAGGATCAAAATTGATTAGCATTGAAAATTAAACAGGATAAGAATCAAATCTGGGACCTACCTCTGACCAGTGAGATGATCTACCATTGAGATACATGCCTCTTTCATGTTGGGCACCCACACCAATTACATATCGAGGTGTTGATTTCTACCTCTAACATCCCCTTTCAATATAAAATTGGCTTAGGTATCCTAGCCACCCATCAATCAAACCTGACTGGTGGACTACTCTACTGCTGAGCTACATGCCCCTTTCATGTTGGGCACCTTTATCAGTTCAATATTAAGGTGTGGATTGCTACCTATAACATCCTCTTTAAAATCACAGAGTTTGATTTTATGGTTTTAGACTCCATCCACAAAAAATCCTTAAAAAGTCTTAGAAACAAGTCATGTATCCTTCGGCTTCTGTACTATGTACCTTGGATTGAACCATCCAAAAATCCATAAGGCTGCTCTTTGTTTATAACCAGCTCAACAAATTTCCTTTCGCTCTTTTGAATAACTAACATTCTTTAAGCTGTGGCCAAAGCTCCGTTTTGATATATAACTTGGAAGGAGGGTATACCATGTAGGTGAAAGTCAAAGACAATACTACCAATCACACACACATAACATAAAATCCAAATTCTATGTTTTCTCACTTCCTAGAGCATGCCTGCACTTATCCTTGTTGTTACATAGGACAGTCCTAAAACTACCCTCATTGCCTTCCTTTAGCACTCCTTTCTACCCTCGCTAGCCCCTAATATAACTTGCTGGATCCTTAACCACCCTTGCTTCCCCTTCCTAGCTTTTCTTTCCACTATCACAACCCTAAAGGAAGGCCTTTCACTGCTCCTAAGCATTGCAACCACTGCTCCCTTTTTCCTTCGATTCCGAACCACCTCCCTTCTCCTTTTCAACCTTATCACATCCCTTCTAGAATCCTCGCTAGTCCATCTCCTTACCTCGCATCCCCATCAATCCTGCCATCTTCTCCTCGCTTCTTCCTTCTTGTAGCTTCCCTCTACCCTCAACCAGTTATTGCACTAGACCCACATATCCTTTTCTACCACCCTAAACTCATCCTAACCCTTGGATTCATCCCTAGGATTCTACCCCACCTTCGATGGGCCTTCCCTCCCTCTTGTTTTCCCTTCACACTGTACTAATAGACCTTAGGTTTGCTTCCCTATGTCATACTTTATGATAGTCCACCCAACCTTACCTTAGGGCTTCCCTTTACAGTGGCATCCCTCCCATTTACCCACACTTTGTTCTCCTAACACTTGCAAACAAGCAAAAACAACGAGGTCAGCTAATATTACTATGTTATAATCATATTTTAATATTGCTAATAACTGATACATACTACTACACTTAACTAAATACATACAGCCCACGTTTCAATAAGTAATAATCTATGACTGATATTTCAATTTTGTTGTTGTACATCATTGGTTTCCTCATGGTAAATATTGCTTACAATGAAAGTCAGAAATCATAGTAATAAAGATAAAGACTGATATGTTATACTTGGTTATGATATTATACTTCATGAGATTTTACATAACAATCATTGGATGATAGTTTGATTCATCCCACACCTTTGTATGACCCTATCTAATGTTGACTACCACTGAATGCATGTCATAACTATTTATCCTATACTTGCATTGCTGTACTTGTGATAAATGATTATATTTGAATGACATTTGCTTGTGTTTGATATACTACTACATTGACAAGTATATTGGTCACCACATACCATCGTGTGATAGTTGTGGATGATGGAAATTATAAAATAAATATCACATTTACCATTTAGTTTTTACTTTTAATGTTTAAAACTTTAAACCTTACAATGAAAAGCGACCATGAACCATAAATATATCAAAACTTGCTTATGAAGGTTGTCAATTAGTTCTAAATTTGCAACCATAAAGTACCTTGGCAAAGATTGGGAACTCAGCTTTGTATCTTAATCTGATACATGCAAAATCCTTGATCTCCTCATTAGTCAAGCAACCACCATACATTAATCTAGTACAATTGAAAAAAATATTTCCAAGCAACCACCATACATTTTCTAAAATAAGTTATGTCAATTTATGTGAATTTATTGTCCCATTGACATCTCGTGAGAAATTTTTGTTTTTTTGTTTTTGTTCTTGTTTTTGCAGCTCATCCGAAAGAACAATATGGTGCAAGAATGGACACTGTGCATTCAAGTGACATTTTATCCAAACCCCGGAAAGGAAACAATTGAATACGTCTTATGCAACATTGTTTTGAATGAGGTTATCCACAGAAAAAGAGAGATACATGGAACAACAACGAACAATGAGGCTTACTACATTGCACTTATAGAAGGGATAAAAAAACTAAAATGTATAGAGCCAATGCATATCTATCTACACCAATTCTGAACTTCCATGTAGCCAAATTAAAGGAATCTACCAAGTTAGAAAAGGGAATTTAAAACTGCTTCATGTAGAAGCAAGAACCATTGCTGTCGAATTTCATTTTTTTACGATCAACCACCATTCAGATATTAATAGGATGTAAGTTGATCGAATGGTTGGGGAATGTTAAATTTGTGAACCACTTATCTATCTATAGGAAAATATGAAAGCTGTAGGAATGGAATTATGTAGTGGAATAATCAAATAGAATGTACACTGAACAAGAAATTCATGCCACAAATTTTAGATAAATCGGAAAAGAATTGCTCAGATAATCAAAACATTAATTTTCATTAATTAATGAATAATACAATGATTATACAATAAATAGAATTTGAATTCCATGGATATGATTCGAATCTTCCAGCTCAAGTTGACTGAATAGCTAACCCAGTTTGTCTAAATCACTGCTGGAACTCACTAGTGTAACTCTGGATGTCTAAATCAATTTACAATCAGTTAACTGATGAGTTAGGTGGAAAAAATGCACCACTCTCCCTTCATGCATGCAAAACTGATGCTAGGCTAACTGAAAGTGATCTAACTTATTGTAACTGGAGTTTAACTCAACATAACTGCTTACCAACCATAACCAACTGATGGAGGCTGTTGGTGGCACTCAGAGTCGGCTCCTATAATGAAGGGATTAGTCTCAGAGGAACATAAACTCATGCATGCACATGCAATAAGTGGAATATAACCTCTATGTGTGTTCCCCACACTCTAGTACAATAATATTTACCCCTTAAGTTAGGAAAATAGACCAAATAGACTATATTGGACAAAGGAGGATTACTTAATCCTAACACCACTCCTTCGGCCCTAGCAACTAGGACAAAAGTCACCCACACAATCTAAATAAAATAAAGCACTTCTTAATAAAATAAGGAAAATGGGGAAAACCTCATGGGAAACCCTCCCCCTCAAACTAAGCAAAAATCAGGAAACAAGCTATACTACTTAAGAGAAAATTTTCCTCTTTGAGCAAAAACTTGTGAAAAAATTGCTGCAATTTGCAACTCTGTGGAGAAGCCATGAAAAATCATGGTTCTTCTGTGCATCAACATCCTGGGATTGTGCATGTGAACCTTTCCATCTTCTTCCGATCTGTTGAATGTTTCCTTTGTCTCTTCTTTCTAAAGGAGGAATGGAATGATACATTTTGTTCTTCAGTGGGACAAATTGTGGATCATTCTCTATCATCAAGTAACATCTCTGTGGAATTTTGTTGCACCACTCTGTAGGTAGCAAATCTATGTGATAGAGTGAAACATGTTCATTATGATATTGGGACCTCATTCTTCTTCTATCACCCGGATCCCCAACATCATTCCCAATTGCTTCAAAGAGCCTTTCATCCCATTTAGGATTCTGATTTGGAATAGGAGCTAGATCTGAACCTAGATCATCTTGAGGTAAAATCTCAATATCAAGATCATGCTGATCTTGTTCCTCATCTTCTGAAACTGAAATATTAAACAACATATCAATAAATACAAATGGATATGAAAGAGAGTTTTTACCTTCCCTTTCGAATCATAGCTGAGATTGTACTAGATCCGAGTATGGCAGAAATTGTGAGAATTCATATGCCTTAGAGGCATGGTTTGCAACACCCTTTGCTATAATCTTCCTAGTTGAGAGATATGGGATCTCCATTGATTCAGGGCCAAATACAACTTGCTTTGGTGAGCCAGTATGTGTCATATGCTAAATAGATAACAAATTTGCTGCAAGAGAGGACACATAGAGTGCATTTTTGAACTCTCCATGCTGGATTTTAATAGAACCTCTACCTATCATTGGGATCTGTGAGTTATCCCACATATGAATGCTAGGTCCTCCCAAGAGATTCAGAGTGGTGAAGGATTTTTTGGAGGCAACCATGTGGTTGGATGCTCCAAAATCTATCAAATAATCCTTCGACTGAGTGAAGCATGCCTTCAAGGCATGGCACTTGTCATGATCTTTTTTCGGTTGTCCAACATCAAAATTCTTTGCTCCTTATGGAAGGAAAATATTGTTCTGTTTAAGGAGTGTTGACAGCTAGTCGATGCTTATTCTTCATGCACTGGCTCTCTGGATGAAATCCTCTCACACAGTAAGGACATCTAGTCTTCTCGAATTTCTTCTTTTTCTTGGAAACCAGGGATCCATCGGGAGATATGTGATTCTCCTTTGGATTCGAGTCAATGTTTTTGGTCTCCTTTCCTTTCTTCTTACCTCTCTCTTGCACATTGTTTGAGTCTCCTACAAATATTGCTTGATTCTTGGAGGTCTGAATCACTCCCATTTGAACCAATTTATCTTACTCTTGTATCAAGGACTCAACAAAAGCATCTAGAGAAGGTATCTTCCAATTAGGAATAGAATTTATTCTGGAATGGAATGTAGAGACAAAGATTGAGTACTCTGAGCCAATATTGCTCAACACTAACATCACAAGCTGCTCATCTTTCATCTCTAATCCACATTGTTTGCATTGCGGTACTAGTGACTTGTATTTTGTAAATAATTGCTGAATAGTTTCGAAAATACTAGGCTATAGTGGAATGAGATCATTCTCCAAAATATTCCCTCGAAGCTCATCTTGTTTTCCAAAAAAAGATTCAATCTTATCCCAAGCTTCCTTTGAAGTCTTTAGTCCCTTAAGGTAGAACAAAATATCTCGGGAGATATGAGTGCACATGAAGCCGAAGGATTCATCAAGTTGATTCAAAAATTTGTTCTTCTCAACATACTGTTGGGGCTCAGTTTCTCTTCCCATTCTCATCCTAAACATACCAAGCTTGCGCAAGGTTACTTGTATATATTCCCTCCAATCAATGTAATTGAAGGGTGTAAGGATTCTAGGTACAAGAGATGAATAATTATCCATCTTTCTCTATGCTGATTAGTCAATTCCTCAAGAAGCTACGTAGGTACCTCCAAAGAAAACTGCAAAACCAATTCAATTCACAATCATATGTCAATTCAAGTTTTTCCACCTCGATATGTGCACTTTCTCAGATTTCCTCACACCTGGATAGACTTCTCTAGACATAATCCAAAGGGAGCAATGCTATGATTCCAAGATTTATGTGGAAACTTAGCTGCCTTTGGTGCACAATTGAGATAAGACAAGACTTGCTGGTAGCTTGAACAAGGCTTTGATACAATGTTAAATTTGTGAATCAATGATCTACATGAAAATATGAAAGTTGTAGGAAGGGAATTATGCAGTGGAATAATCAAATATAATGTACAATGAACATGAAATTCATGCCACAACTATCAGATAAATCGGACACGAATTACTTAGATAATCACAACATTAATCTTTATTCATTAATGAATAATACAATGATTATACAATAAATAGAATTCAAATGCCATGTATAAGATTCGAATATACCTGCTCAAGCTCACTGAATATCTAACTCAGTGTATCTAAATCACTGCTGGAACTCACCATTCTAAATCTGGATGTCTAAATCAGTCTACAATAAGTTAACTGATGAGGTAGGTGGGAAAAGGCTCCACTCTCCCTTCATGCATGCAAACCGGGTGCTAGGATAACTCAAAGTGATCTAACTGACTGTAACTGGAGGCTAACTCAAGATAACTGCTTACCAACCATAACCAACTGATGGAGGCTGCTGGTGGCACTCAAAGTTGGTGCCTATAATGTAGGGATTAGTATTAGAGGCACATAAACTCATGCATGCACATGCAGTAAGTGGAAGATAACCTCTATGTGTGTCCCCCACACTCTAGTACAATAATAATTATCCCCTAAGTTAGGCAAATAGAACAAATAGACTATATTGGACAAATGAGGACTAATTAATCCTAACAGGGAAAAGTCAAATCCAAGGTAGCGCAAATTTTAGGGGCGAAATTTTGCCAATTAGCTATTTTTTGGGTTTTTTTCAAAAAATAAATTTGCTATTTGGTCATTTGTGTCTAATATTGCCTATATTTACATAAAATATGTTTTTTATCATAATATTTGCCAAAATTTACACATTTCAGTGTTAATTTTATGTTTCATAATTAATATTCACCTACATATCTATAAACATGTATTTTTCAATAAAATACTATACTTAAGTATAATATTAGAATCCTTAAAAAATACCATGCTCCAAGGGGGGTGTTAAAAATGAAATGGTATCAACGTTTGTCGTAGAAACTTTTAGTCTTGCACATTGTTACACATCTCCGATATATATATGTTTTTTCATTGTAACTATTTTTGTGTCACTCATGGTGTGAATTTTTCAATAAAGAACAATGTTTGCCCCATGATGTAATGGTTGGCGTCTCTTGTTTAGGTGACATGTTCATAAATGACATGTAAAATTTTAAGCTTATGGAATTTAATTTTAATCTTGTGCCATGCATAAATTTTAGCCTTATATCATTGTTCAATGAAAAGAAATTGCTACTATCATCTGAATTGTGTTGAAAATGCATACACTGAGATGGTATGAAATCTATTCATAATGATAATTTCCATTTGATATATATGATTAAAATTTAGATTTAATGATTCAACCTTTACTCAGTCATAATTTAGGTTATAAGTGATAAGAATGACATACTATAGGTTCTATATAAAACATGCTCATTGGCATTTTCTCATGAATCATAAATCACTGTTTGTTGATCAGTAATGCCACCATTTGAGTCTTCCACACGTTATACTTCCTTTGAGATGATCTTATGTACCTTTTGAGATGGGATTATTTATGTTTGTTTTTTTTATTATCAGTAATGCCACCATTTGAGATGAGATTAGTTACCTTTGTTTTTTGGTTTACCCACATTTAAAAATCCAAAATATATTAATAACCCAAGACCAAGGTATTTGGATGGAGTGGAAATCTATAGCTAATATCAAATATCTCATTGTTAATTTAAGAATTGAATAATAACAATTTTTTTCCATATAGAAAGATCTCGACAATATAATGAATAATTAGATTCTATCAATTCCGATTTGCAAATTGCGTTCATACAAATGAACATGAAGCTGTTGTGAAAAAATAGAAGTTTAAAATAGATTTATATTGATTACTTTAGAATTGTATATATATGTAAATTATGTAATATGTTAATATTAGAATATGTAAGTAAGCTAACATCATGTAAAACCTCAAAAGTTAGAGGTTGAAAAAAAATGTAAAACTTATTACACTTTTTTCCTGATATGGTTGATTGTCTTGTATTTGGTATAGATGGTTGTATTTTATTTGATGTATTGTTAATGGCTCTTTAGGATGTTGCTAGAAAGAGAATGGACTATGCTTCCCCTTTAATTTATGTAATACGCAATGGCTTTATCCAAATCTATCTTTACATTTTCGTAATTATACCTCAGTTGACATATCACCATGATAGGGTATTGAAAATTTCAGTGCCCTTGGGATTATTATTGTTGGCATGAATATCAACCCTAAAACCTAAAATCCATTATTATTGTTAGCATGAATATCAACCCTACAATCTTTATTTTGGGACATTACATTAGCTAGTTGTTAACTTACATGTGAGGTGACGGTTGTGGAAGATTGACACAACAAGCCTGGTTGTTACATGTTTCTAAAGAACGGAATGCTTCTTGAACTGAAAATGGGTTAGATAGGTGATTTTTCTTTTGTTCTAGTAGCTCTCAAGGAAGGATTCCTGGAAAAGTTTGTTGCGAGAGTGTGCTCTTTTGAAGGAGCTAGAGAGGGTTTTGTAGTTTTAGACAACTAACTCTTAGAAATATAATTGTCTAAGTGGTCATGCGGTTTTGTTAAAAATTGTTAGAATGTGAGATTTTCTTTTATTCGCCTTTGATTTCCAGCCATATTTTATTGCCCAACTTAGGCGTACCATTCAATATATTGTCTTCCATATGATTAAATTGGTTATGTTGGTTTGTTAACTTTTATGTCATGGGTATCATATAATTCATATATTTAGCTTGCATTTAACCGCTCAGTTAATTGGTTTAGAACCTGTTCTTCTATGATTTACAGTAAAATACTTTGAATTTTAGATAAAGGCAGAATGACGTTAGAGTAGAATCCACCGAAATTTTGGGAAACTGGTGAAAGAAATCTTAGGTTGCATGCCTGTCTTGAGCACTAATATTAAGCATAAGCTAATATAGACAAGAACATATAGAAACACACATTAAAAACATCCTCCATTTGTAACAAGAAACTATGATGCAAAGCATTTGAGGCATCCGCTTAACGGTAATGAAGTGGAGATGCAACTTCTCTTAGCTCTCTTTCCTGGAAATGAATATCCTGATTGGACACCCAAATGAAAAAAATCAGTGAATCAATATAAATGAAAGCAGAATAAAAAGATCTATCCAAATGAATAAAACTCATTAAAATCCCTCAATTTGAGTGAGACATACAAATAGAATGACTGATAGGATATTGGAAAATTTCTGTGCTTTTGAACTATGTTGGCATATTCATCTACCAGGAATACTCTCTTAGTGTCAAAATTTGACCTCAATCAAATGTTCGATGGATTTCACAAAATTTTATTAATAATATGCAATATTTAGGGTTAATAATCTTAATTAATACTCAAATTACTCCACGTCTTCCATGAGATTCAATGCAGATTTCACTATTTTAAAGTTATTAGGAGTCCCTACATGGTTTTAGCTTGGAAGAATGCTTAGAGTTGTTACAGTATTTCAAATCAATTGAGTATTTTTTCTTTTTATTGGAGCTAAATTTATGATTTAGAGTTGAAGGTGGGGGAATTTCACAGTGCAGAGCTAAACTTGAAGAAATTAGCCACTTCAGGCTAAACTAGGAGAACTTTAGGCACCAATCTTCTTCCCTTCCTCTTGCCTCAAACTTTGCCTTGTCTTCAACTATTTTTTTGTTTAAGTTATTAATGCTCTGTCTTGGTTAATTTAAATACACACTATCTTTGTGTTTTAGTTATTAATGCTTCAAAATATGTCAAAAATTCAGTTCACGAATAAGATCCCTTGGCTTAATAGACCTTGGCAGTGTGTGAGAAGTACAATATTATCCACTATTTTGGAGGTAGTGGCATTTAAAGAGAATGTGAGTAGTATTGCAAAAACATCAATGCAAAGTGAAAAGTTGGATGCTTAGAGACCTCTCCCTTGATGGGTAAATTGAAATTTACATTGTTTAGTAAAAACTATCACGATCTTCATGCTTATTATGTTTTATTTTGGTTTTTCTCTACTTTTAATTTTGATATAATAGAGAAGATTTTTATAATTTTCCAAAAGTAGTGGATGCATTTCCTTGCTTTAATGTTATATGTGTGCATTCTTTTCGAACAAAACAAGATTAGGTGCTACCTATATTAAATTGCATGGATCATTGTATCAACAGAATGGATTATGCACTGCTTTGTTGAGTGAATTCATTGAAATTTTTTATTTAGATGTTGGACAACTCTAAAAATTCAACAATTTTGTTCATCCATTGAGTTTTTGATCAAAATTTGGTAGTTTTTTTTCCTAAATTGGAATTTTGAGATCAGATCGTCTTTCTAAATACATAAATAGATTCAACACACTCAAATAACCCAGGACACCTAGATTATACAAGTTTAAACCCTATTCTTGATATTTTGAAAATTTCTTCAAATTCTTTATCAGATTCCATCAAAATCATGCTGAAAATGCTGCTAAGAAAGGCCAAATTAGTCGAACGTTTTACTACGAGCTTAGAAATTGGGTTTCTAAAACATGATACAAGATTAAGGACAATTTCCTTCTCAATTTTGTTTTAGTCATTCTGCAAGCCTTCAAAATTGTTGGTTCTGTTATGCTATGAAGAGGCTGGGATGCTACTAAGCTATTCTCTACTCTTACTAGTGTGAAATGTGAAAGAATTGAGATAATTTTCAACAAAAATTGGACCAACTTACACCATGCAATGATCCAAGAAATTCAAAAGTTGTTTTAATAGAGGAATTGTACATGTTTACTCTACACATTCTATCCATGGTGAATTTGGAGGGATTAGTTATGGATATATTGTAACAAGAAAAAAAATTTTTATCAGTTCCTTGTAACTCCTCTCTAAATTTAGGTGACAATAAACAAAGTCTTGTTGACACTGAAACAAGAAACCTAAATCCATTACACAGTATGAGATCTTACAAGGTCCCCTTTAAGATCCGTGCTTTACTTAATATCCAATTTATACAGGTTGTTTAAATGATTTATCCTACACAAATTTTGCAAAGAATGCATGTCCTCATTGTGAACATATCAAACCTATTTGACTAATGACAATTTTGTTCGTCAGTGCTGACATTTTGAGACAAGCAAAAGTCATTATTGATTTTAGGCATGAAAATATCTGTATTAGAGGCCAACATGTACACACCATATAAACATACCATATACACACCATATATTAATTGAAATCCATTATTGGCATTGTAGAATTGCATTGCTATCAATACAAAATTACACAACGTAAAACCTGCTTTAGGATTACATATATTGCCACCTTCAGAAAAAAGAGGGTTTGATACTGCATGCCTTGTAATAAAAATCATGGGCAATACCAAAATTGATCTTCAGTCAGGTAATGACGGATGGATTTAGTAAAAATATATCCATAGTCAGGATATAATATAGATATATCCACAACTAGGTAATTCCTGATGGATTAAATACAAATATATCCTCAAATGACTTTATAGAAAAAGGGGAAAATAGGTAGATGGGTTTTCTCAATAAAATATAAAAAGATAATATGGTTACCTAAAAAATCATTAGAGGGGTTTCAATAAAAATGAAACCTTAACAATATAAGGAGTTCAATAAAAATGAATCCTCCTACTTAGGGATATGGACAATGGTTAGAAGAAAAAATGAGAATATACACAAATGCACAAGTGCACTACATGGGCTATGTAAGATGTACAGGAAAATGGATGTATGTATGGAAATCATTGAAAGAGAATCATCTACTTGAGCCCACAAGAGATGGTTGATCTGACTTGTGTCTTGGTCCTACATGTGCCATATCGTATGGATTCTTTCCAGGAGGAACAAGTGCCAAATCCTCTTCCTTTTGATCAAATCCAATGACAAATGATACCTCTTTTTTGGGAGTCTCGACCAGTGCTGGCGTGTTGAAATATAGGGATTTGTTTTTTTGACAAGGCCAATAGTTCATCCTCTCCCAATCCTCTGGGAGGTCCAAGAATGCACCTTGGATTGTTGTGTTTCTCAAGGGCATCCCCGAACTTCTTTATCTGTGGAGGTCCAAGACCACACCTTGGATTGTTGTGTTTCTCAAGGGCATCCCTGAACTTCTTTATCTATAGATCATTACACATCGAAAATATGTAAAAGGAACTTGTTGAAGATAATAAGAGAGCATTAAAGAAACAATGACAATACTAAGAGAATAGAACAAGAAAATAGACTTATTGTTGCATTAGTACAACTGAAGCTACAAAGGCATCCTTGTGCCCCTCTGTTGAACTGGAAAAGGGTAAAACATGGATGCACAAACTATAGCACATAGACTTGTTTTCTTCATAGTTCACCTTTACAAATTTGACATTAGAATTATTTTTTGCAATTTGGAAAATATGCAGAATTTGGAACTTAAAACTTAGATATATATCCAAAGGATATCATCACAGAGTTCATATTCGATTAGCACAAAATTATCAGAACACAACCTAACAAAAATTCTTTGCTCTATTTTTAATACACAATTAATCTAGCAAAACAAAAGCATTTTAATATTCTTCTTGAAAAATGAAACATGGAGCCCTGGAAATCTTCTTTTGTATATTGTTCTACTTGTAGAAAATTGGAAGTATACAGACCATCTTTCTTCAAACCCCACCAAAACTCCAAGAATTTAAAAGACTAAATATTTTCTATAAATGGAAGTAGCTCACAAAATGTCAATTGTGCAGTTAGACTTTCAAAATATCAAACAATGATCTATTGCAGGATGGAGGAGATGCATTAAAACAACTAATAAAAACATAAAATGTTGCTCAATGAGATGATCTTATTGCAGAGATTCTAGATAAAAAAAATGCTACTGAAAAACCCAAGTCCTATTGGCCCTTGGGTAATAGACCATACATGGTCTAAGAACATAGATCCTTAATGATGAATCCAACAAAAGCATTGTCCAAAAATAAATATACAATCCTTATACACTAGATCACAAATCAAACAAAAGGCACATCTCCAAAAATTAGTGATCCTGATGTCCATAAAGAGCAATTGTATGTTAAAACTCACCCCTAACATGTGCATACAACATTGTACAGTAGTATAAGTGACATATAACAGTCAAAAATTTAATGACAAGTTATAGAAGTAGTAGTTATCATCTTATCATGAGAAATATACACCATTTGTTGTGTGTTAAAATTGACTCTTATGCATGCATACAACAATATATATTAGTTATTACAAACGGTAGTAAGTATAGTAGCATTATGTTATCAGGAATGTTGAGTACATATGTGATTATTAACATAACTTTGGAATGCTAAATAAAATAACTATGCTTGTTTCTGTGTAGACTATGTGATTGATGGAGATGAAACAAACAATCCACTTTTAATGATAGCCCAAACATGAACTGACCTTACGTTTTGTCACTGCGTAGGTTAAGGGGAATATGTAGCAGCAAAGAGGAGGGATTCCACCATAAGGGTAGCCCTAAGGTATGGGTTTAGGCTATCAAAAAGGAGCAGCAATAAAGGGCAGGCATGAGGATAAGAGAAGAAGGAAAGGAGCATACCAGAGAAGGGAAGGAGGGTCCAAAAGGGGTAGCCAAGATCCAAAAGTGAACTGTTGCAAACCTAATAGAAAACCCATGTAAGGGAGAGTAGGGTAAGGATTATGTGGGGGAGAATAATAGGTAGTGAAGGTTAGAGAGGGCGTTGGGTGCAGGACTCATGCAACTGCTGGTATTTGGATGGAAGAAGAAATGTCCTTTCTACTAAAGAACCATACTTAACATGGGTTGTTCTTGAAGAATGTATCAATTGAACCCTATCCAAAATCATACATAGAAACCATGATGAATAGCATGAAGCCATAGTAGTTTCATATTTTTCAAGATATCTTCGACTATGGACCATCTGTTAGAGCTCATGAATAAACTTTAATGTACAAAACATGTTGAATCTCCTTTATCCCTACATATATTCTTTTCATGACTGGCTATAGAGCTCAACATTGCCTTATCTCCATGACGCTCTATGCTAGCTCTTCTAGGACCTTCTTTTCTTTATTGTTGTTTTTTATACATTGTCTCCTAAATACAACTCAGACAAGAGGCAGGGTATGCAATGCATAATATTTGTTTGAAATGATTAATATCATAAAGATATGAGAAAATCAATTAGTAAGAACTAATACAAATGCAAATTGAACGGAGAATTTGACTAGCCATAGGTTTGGGAAGACTTTGATAAGATCAAAGGTTTATATAGGCTCTATCCATGAACTAGGTTGTGAGTTCCAAGGTTCAGGTCATTATTGAGAAAAAACTTGATGCAATGAGACAATGTAAGGATGTTGAAACCATCCTCAAGGAGACCCTTACAGCTTCAATATTTGTAAAAAAACCAACTTGTTAATGGAAGAAACATTGATACAAAGCTATATTACATTTTAGTGCACATCAAAGTAGTTAAAGTTACCTTTGGTGTTGCCATTCTCAAGTGATACCGACACTCAAATTCTTTCACTTTATGTTAGCATGTGGCATTGCATTTGTAGAATTGCTTTTCTTTCTCTTTGTAAAGTGAGCTTTGTCAATCAACCAGGCATGTTCAATAGGAGGATGGCCTTGCATATCCCCATGGCCTTGGATTTGTACCAAGAATAGGGAGTGTTGAAAGTATGCACATATGAACACACCACATGTTAAAGAACAACAATGCATAAAGGGTATTATGACAAAGAGTTCAAAACATGGCATTTTCCAAAACTTGCAGTCATCCAATTGGAGAATTGTGAATCGGTCGAGAATGTTTGGAAGGAGGAAAATCCCTCGATAAACTACTTGTATTTATAATTAAAAAAATGAAAAATTCACTATAAACAATATTGGAATGTAAAGAAAGATGTGTATGTTAGAATAATCAACCCATGGTATTTACCCACTTAGACATTATTTCATTTATTTTTTCTTATTTGCCTAGTCCATGAGTCCCACCATGTGCAAGTTGTCAATTGCCTATCCATAGAGGTCAAA
>LPNX010220641.1:0-21330 GCA_001517045.1 Pseudotsuga menziesii
TTCACCAAATCATTAAAAATTTACTAAGTGTCGAGCCATTCACAGACATTCTTTACAGTGCCAGTTCACCAAATCATGAAAAATCTACCAAGTGTCGAGCCATTCACAGTACCTTCCGTGTCTTGGGTGGAAGTAATTATGGATCAAGGTATGTCTTCTCATGGGAGCTAAGCATTCTATGCTATGGACATGCTAGGGAAGACTATCAAAGACAGGATAAAAGTATGTGCTTGAAATTTATTTATTCATTTTATTTGAATACTGGTTGTCTTCGATTTAGCACCTGTGTACAAGGAAACAATTTCTCTCTAAAGTCAACCTAGGAACTGCCCTAACCTCTCTGTATACTCCACTGCAATCCATTTTCACCTCAATCAATGTGGGTTTCCAGGGCATGCCCACTGGGACATGAAAGCATACAATCTGCGACAGATAGCCCACAGTTAATCTCGGGGACAACATTGAACAAAAATAAATATGGACAGGAAATAAAAGTTACTACGGACCCAAATTCAGATGGTAGCAGGACTGGCTAGCACACTATCTTGTATCTGAAGCTCTTACACAGATATATTGAATTGTCAAGGAAATTTAGCAAAAGATGGCATAAAAACAATTAATGTAATGTCAGACTCAGATGCAACAAATATTGGCCTATTGAATGTGAAACAGAGCGACAGACAAATCCAAAATACCATGGGAAGAACAATATGTTGTATATGCACCAGAAGTTGGTCTTAGATAAAGAACATAGAATACTAAAATGCATTGAAATGGATCTGTAGAGTAACAAGTGATCCGAATGTGAACCAATTCACAACTTTATAGACAAAAAACGCTTATTGTGTTTAAAAAATCTAAGACTGAAATTTTAGATATAAATATGAATATCTGAGAACAAAAATAACTCGCTTTTATTCATAATACATATAGTCCAATAAGCCAAATATTTAAATCGACATATATAACAAGCCAATGCCGGCAGACAAATACCAGAATCCTTTTCCCCCAAAATAGGACATACTTTTGCTGTTGTCCCCATCATTTATTGGCTCTAAATTGCCCATTGTGCAATGGTTGACTGGTGAGGTTAGCAGTGTGTTACTGTTAAGCCATTAACAAAGGTTCCATTCTCGTTGTGGTCTTCCCCACTGGCATAGCATGAGTTTAAAAGAAAACAGGCTAGGTGAAAGTCTTGGGCAATTCTGGTAGAATGAATACAGCTCAAACCTGGCACCTGAGCTTAAGGAAGTCTGCTCTTCGCAATGCAGCTCCTTGGGGTATTAAATTGCCTACAAATGTCATTAAATACTCTCAATTTCCACCAAAAACTGAAATGGGTTCCAAATATTACTAAAGCGTATCAATACTCCAACTCGGAGTGCTAACTGCAAAGTTTTTAAAATTTTCTTAAAATTTGTATCCGGATTAATGTTTAACATCTAATTTAACTCTCCCCTTTTTCACTTTGAATGCTGTAATTTTTCTGGCCTTTTAGATCTATGTACAAGTTTTCTAGGATATATATCGTGACTGAGGTCTGAGATTTGGGCAAAATGGGTTTGTCCTGCTAGGAAAATCAGACAGATTGCCTGCATCGAAAAAGGACCTTAACATTAGACCTATTTTCCCAAACCTAAAAAGAGTGGAAGATATAACCACGCAAGGTTTTCACCTGACATTATCTAATTCCCAACTACAACCATTCCATCGATGCCCAATTCACAAAGATTGTCACGAGTTCAAATCCCATGGACTCAATCATTGCACTTGCAAATATGGGCTCTGATATCACACGGCTAGACATCTTCATCTAAAAAGTTGAAACCTGGATGGGTTCCATTGTTTAATAAAACAGAAAAATTATCTGCCAGTCCAGCTGCTCTTTCACCCACTAACAACCTCCAGAATGAAAACGAAAGAGAAGAAAAATCAAACTTACTTGAGATCGGAGAGTCGTTGGTACTGCCATTTTGCCTGTCAACGCTGGATGTGGAACCCGAATTTGATAAATCCATGATTTTCCACTATAAAGATGTATCAAAATACGCCACAACCACGAGCATTCATTTTACCTATGAGAAGGGGGGAAGAAAAGAGATAATGCCCTCGAAACACTCCTCGTCCGCTTTGACAGGATACCGACCCACATGAAATTTTGGTTATTGAAGCCTGGAGTGGTACATACAATAGGCTACCAATCTCAAAACTCAACCGAAAACCCAACCCGTCCTCTTCTGTAGACTAAAATCGGTTCGCGACAAACAGCAGAGCTCTGTAGCTTTGGGTTAGTAGACAGATCTTATTAACTGTCCTATCGTCCCGCGCGTTGATGTCAGAAACCACCACAGGCGACCAGCGACCAGGGGCAAAAATACAGAAAACGTCATGAGTTGTCTTCGACTTGGGCTACCCCCATTCCTTGATGGATTTGCTGCGGATGGCTTTGGCAGCAGCATCTTTTCCAAGCCTGGGCACCTCCACCACAGCCATGTCCTGCCGTGCCCATACCGAGAACGACCACGAAAACAATTCTGGAAATTGGCCAGGCAGGGGAAACTTCACGAGCAAGCATTGTCCGAGGCGGTGGAAAACTGGAAACAGCGGGTAAACCAAAAACCCAACAGGCAAACGAGAAACGAGAAACACGCGTCAAAATCCGATTGGTTCCATAGACGAAAGTGAACAGTGGTTTTCCGAACTTCTTCGGAGAGAAACGCCTAACGGCGTAAAAATCTGCCCTGAGTCAAACAGATTTCTGGCATTAAAGATTGAATTATGTTGTTGAACTGGACGTGCAAATATTCACTTTCCCGCCGAGGTATTAATTGTGCTTTTAAAATATGGTGAAATCCGATATTAACGTGGGTGAATTACATTGAATGTGAATATTAACGTGGGTGAATATACATCATTATATCAATCGCCACCCATATATAGTTTCCAAGCATTATCTAGTAGTCATCAAGGAGATTGAATTGCTTTCAATCGACGACTCTTAGAACAATTGTGTTGGAATTTCCTCCTCCTTATTGCGTGCCATAATTTGTAGGTAAGTGGTCGTGACATTTAATTAAATAATATTACAAGGTTCATGCAAACTTGTAATAGTGAGGATGAGAATTAATCTTTACCGTTGTTATCCCCCACATTAGCCCATTTTACATCTCATTGGTTCCATTTTGTTAATGAATTTAACACATAAATAATCAAGTCCAACAAAGGTTTATTAATTTCCATAAAAATGTGAGCATGCATAAGTATTACACTAGTTCCATAACGTCGTGTGATTATTTTGGGTGTGTTTGTTTAAGTGTTCAACATAGTATGTTAATGTACACTTCTTTGCATTAGCACAAATAATTCAAATTCTAGGTGAAGCAATATTTTCAATTAAATGGGAGATAGAGAGCCTTACAATATATATGCAGATTCCTATTGCAATGGAAAAATAGAGCACATACGATTTTCTTTTCTTGAAATTCGATTATTCCCTATGCAATGAATTATTAGTTTTAAGTAATATATATATAAGAGAGATAGTTTTGAATTGATTTAATTATCTGACTGGTTATATACTAATTTCTTATTCAATTGCATAGTCTTTTATCTTTATCAAGAGTAAAAAAAAAAATATATTAATAATGATTTTACTTTTAATAACAAATTCAAAAAGGACGTTGCCCACAGAAGTAAATCCATTATACTCATGTGGAAGGACATATTTCTCTAAACCCTATGCATCATTGTACGTAATCTATGTCATAGTCACAGTTGGTAAACGATCCTTATGTATTGCAAACATTTCCATGAATAAGTATATATGTTTTGAAACTTGCATTAATAGTTTTTTTTAATAGGATCTTTGTGAAAAAAGAAAAGTATGTGTATTTTCCTTGTTAATAGACATTGGGATGATAGGGGGCGCTACAGTAATCAATGCAATGTTTATTTAATTTAAGAAGTGCTATGTTGGATTATGACTTCCATCATAAGGTTTTGAAAGGGTTGGGTTTAGTTATGTTTGATATGTTCCAAGTATGTTTTTTTTTTCATTTTAAAATTGCTGAAGTTTTTTTTTTCATTTTAAAATTGATGAAAGGTTAACTTGGGTTAGGATGTTCGTTGGCCCCGATGGTGGCTTCTCATATTGCTTTGTGGTTATATTGTATTATGGTTATGTTATTTCATGAATTTTATTAATGTGTCTCATTTGTTGTAATGTTTTCCAAGGGCTAGGTTTAGTTATTTTTATAAATTGTTTTGTTTCATTTAAACATCCATTAAGGGTTATCATGGATTACATCATTCATCCATTGGTTAATGGTTTTTCTCAGATTGACACAATTATAATGGGTTATGTTGGGATGCAATGTTCATGATGGTATATGGCTACATGATTTAGTATGGTTGTGTTGCTTAGTTTAATTTGTTGTGGGATGTAATGTTCATGATGGTATATGGCTATGAGTTAGTATGTTTGTATTGCTTAGTTTAGTTTGTTGCAGTTATACATATATTTGCGCTGAGAGGCACTCTACAGCCCAGTATGGTTGCGCCTAGAGGCGCTCTACATCCCAGTATGGGGTAGAGGTAGATCTTGTAACGTTACGTAACATTACAACGTTAAGTAACGTTGTAACATTATGTAACGTTACATAATGTTATGTCGGCTATAAAAAAAATAGAACATAATGTTATGTCAGCTATAAAAAAACACAATATGGGGGAGATGTTGTAATGTTTTTACTTAACAAAATAATAAAAAATGTTGGTCTTGCACATGGTTTTAAAACCATAAACTATGTGGTTTTAAAACCATAAACCATGTGCATGGTTTTAAAACCATGTGCACATGGTTTGCATATGGTTTTTATGCACATGGTTTTAAAACCATACACATACGTAATAAATGTCGGCCAGAAAAAAAACCTAATATGGGGGAGATGTTGTAATCTTCCTAACTAACAAAACAATAAAACAGTAAAAATTTAATTATCAGTAAAAAAATATGGGTGAGGAAAAAAACACAATATGGGGCAGATGTTGTAACGTTTTTACTTAACAAAATAATAATAAAAGTTGGCTTTGCACATGGTTTTAAACAAACCATGTGCATGGTTTTAAAACCATGTATGAGGAAATATTGTAATGTTAGTTCATAACAAAATAAAAAATAATAAAAAATATTATATGTGGGCCATAAATAATATTAAATATTAATAATAAAATATTATATGTGGACCTTAAATAAAAATATGTGTCTTTTAGTTTGAATCAAATCAATGGATACCTACAAAGAGATTTGATCCCTCTCGGTGCTTGATAGAGCCTAGGATTTGGATCTACGCTAGTAAAAACAATAAATCTATAATAATATAATGTACTTATGTGAGAATGTGGGAATTTGATAATCTTCCTTGGAAATGTCACATTATAAATTATAATCAAAATTTAATATGGTGTTGAAATGTTTTATTACATTATAATAGTGCAAAGATTGTTTAATTGCTATGTAATTAATCAAAATTGAGTTTCATATCTGCAATGTTAATCAAGATGTGTTCTTTAATGAATTTTAATATTTTTACTAACAATTTGTATAATCATTAGTCACGGTATTTCATTAAAATTATGTAATAAATGCAATAATACAAAATTAGTTAATTAAAAATAGTATTGTTTAATGTAATGTAACTAATATGAGATTTAATTAATTTATAATACATTTGAGATAAATATGTGCAATGTTGTTGAAATATTTTTATAGTTTCCAATACTGTAACAATTAATAAATGATATGTTGAATTGCAAAGTTCTTGTGAAGGGTTATGTTGGATGACGATGTTCATGGAGGGTTATGTTGGATTGTGCCATTTCTCCATTATTATGTTGTATTATGGTTATTTTCATTAATTTGTTCAGTTGCATTATTTTCACACACATTACGATATTCAAGGAATCTAGGAAGTACAATATTCTTTTTTTATTTATAATTCCACTAAGATTTAGGTGAGGAATGTTCCTTCGAGTTGTTATTATATTATAACAGTGCCACAATTATTAAGGATGTTATATTTGTGTAATATCTTGAATTTTGGACCTAACACTTATAGGCATGTGCCTATTGATTATGATGATTATCTTGATGTTTTATTTTTATATCCAGTCGAAGACCCCACTGCATATGAACATGATGATTTGTTTTATATATTGGGCATAAGCCAATTATTGATGATATATATATATGCTTGTTTGTGATGGGCGTGAACCCTGAAGCACATGGTTGATGAGATGTTTTCTGTTGAGCGAGAAGCTCTGGAGCACTTGAGTGATTGATAATTTGTGTTGAGCAGGAAGCTCTCGAGAACTTGAGTGATTGATGATTTGTGTTGAGCAAGGAGCTCTGGAGCACTTGAGTGATTAATGATTTGTGTTAAGCGAGAAGCTCTAGAGCACATGAGTGCTTACTTTTGTGTTGAGCAAGAAGCTTTGGAACACATGAAAAGATAATTGGAAGTGTTGACCATAAGCCATGGACCCTTCCATGTTGATGTTGAGCATAATCTCTGGAGCATTAGATCCTTGACCATTGTATCCCTAGGTGTATCGTATAAGTACATCCTAGCATTAGTGTTGAGCGAAGAGCTCTGAAATTGCACTAGGTTGTCACTCCCTATTAAAGCATTGGGTATGGTCTCTAGTAAGCACTAGGGGTTACTGAAAATAATTTAATAACTTCCGAGTAAAAATGACTCGAGGAAAATATTGATCTCATCATACTTATTTATAAGTGATTAAATGAAATTTTGAATTTCTGTATTCTCATCAAGTACTGAAGAACTACCACGTTATACAAGGGAAATACAACATGCAAGGATGTTTAGAGCTTCCTAGCCTAGTAGACCTGAAACATCTACCTACTTGACCTTAATGAAGAAGTGATATTAAGTCTAGGGATCATGGTATATGATGCCTAAAGACAAATGTTAACAAGTGTTATATTATTATGTACTTTATACATGGTATGTATAAAGAGTTGAATATAATTATAATATTAATGATGAAAGAAAAAGAAAAAGCTCCATCCAATTATTATTTATCATGTAAAGATAATAAATAGTTCAAAACATATAAAGTCAAATTAGGAACTAGTAGAAAGTTCTTAAGTTAAAATATTAACAATTACCCAAAGTGATTGAAAATGGTTAAATCAAGAAACCAAGGTTTCTTGATTTAAGTGTCCTTTTGACTAAAAAGTATGTCTATAAAGACTCAAGCAAAGGAAAGGCTTGGGGTTCTGATCTATCATTAGAGGAGTCATTTTTATGCATGTTTACTCTCAAGTAATTCTTGGAGAACATTTTCATGGAAGGAAAAAGGAGAACTGATCCCTAAGGAAACCCTACCTTACGAGCTCTAAGCTACTTAAATGTTGGAGTCCAGCTCGGGGGGATCGAGATTAAACTAGGAATGGTTCCAAATCATGGTTGGGTGGAACGTGGTAGTTCCCAAGTGTTTTGGTCATTAAAAAAAGAGGTCATATCTGCATTGAATTGTTAATGCTGGTTATTTGAGTGTGCAAGTTCAGCCATTAAAAAAGCTTCTAGTACATGTATGAAGCCCTAGACTGCCTATTCCATTTTTCTAGATTAAATGGTGGATATGTTAAGTAAGTGATTATAATGCATTTCCTAACCCTATGTGTTTGATTTTTCTGGTTAACTTATATATGGCATGTCACATGCTACTTTATTGATAATGATTTTTTGGAAATAGGTTATACTTGCTGACTCTCGTTTCTATTCAATGTTCAAAAATCAAAAGCTTTATGACACACCATAATGAAAAATTATACATCCAATAAGTTCCCATGACTATACATATACCAAGAAAGTACAGGGTGAATCCACGGACCTCGGTAACACTTTTTGGCAAGCGAATTTGGAAAAAAACCAAAAAACGTACCTCGGTCGAGGGCTTATTAAACCCTCGACCGAGCTAATAATATCTCGACCGAGCTTTTATGAAGCCCTCGACCGAGGTTTTTTTCAGCCCTCGGTCGAGGTATCTATTAACCCTCGGTCGTGGTATTAAAACCTCGACCGAGGGTTAATAAATACCTCGACCGAGGTATTAACTCGGTCGAGGTATGCACCTCGGTCGAGGTATATAGCTCGACCAAGGTGCTTCTGTCAAAAAAACTATAGTGCGGTCTGTCTGTTTGGGTGAATGGCCGGGTGGCGTGGATGGGTGGTGTGGACCGCCTTACGGTGAGAGAGGGTTTACCGTCTGTGTGATGGAGAATGCAAATTATTCGTTGCATGGTAGTATGAGTTGGTCAATTAACTTTTATTTATTCAATTAAACTATACCTTTGCATACCTTTTATTTCTGCCGGGGGTTAGTAGCCGGCCAAAGAAAGGTACAGATATGATTCAATAAACATGATTTTTACATTTAGTCGAGAAATCACTAAATTACCAAAGGTTTTAAATACTAAAAATACTTTGCGCCTTCGTATATAATTTTTAATTTAAAAAAACTACAATTATGTGATATGTTTTTGAAAAACATATCACATAATTGTAGTTTTTTTAAATTAAAAATTATATACGAAGGCGCAAAGTATTTTTAGTACTTTTGGAGAGATGAAAATATGACCATGAAAAAAATGATATGGCATCATTTCCTTGGATTATATCAATTTATAGATCTGTAGATATGGGCCGAGGAGTGATAGGAGTCATAGAAGTCATAGATTTGATCAATCATATCTATGACTCCTATGACTCCAAGACCCATTCTACAAATAAAGATAATTGACTTTTTCTTTCATTTCAAACACCAACTCTCAACAAATGTAATGACCGTGTACGCTTTTGGCTTAAGGCTGCTGTCTTTAAATAGAATAGGACCTCGACCGAGCTAATACCTCGGTCGAGGTATTAACAAGACCTCGACCGAGGGTTTGTTAAACCCTCGGTCGAGGGATGTACAAACCCTTGACCGAGGTCCTGTTCATACCTCGACCGAGGTATTTAAATACCTCGGTCGAGGGCTTAAAAAAAAGACTTAGCCCACATTCAAACAAATGGAAAATTTCATGTCCCTTGCAGAGGCGTAAACCCTGCCATTCCTAGCACATAACTGAGCGGAGTTGATACCAATAGATTCACCAACGAATCTTCTATCCATTGACATATCATACACACATTTTGGCATTCATATGATATTTATTTTTTAATTACTTCTAAAACTTATACTTAGAAAACCACACTGCAACTTTGAAGCAGCTCAAAGAAAAATCCGCAGAGTTAAAAATACATAGCCAAAAAATTCTTAAAAATGCTCACATCACATATCGACATGTCCTCTTCAAAAGGGTATCTTTTGTTTTTCAATTTTTAAAAAAATAGAAAAAATTCCTTTACGTGGACAAATATGTGTTTAAAACGATGCTGAAATCGAATGTGGTTACTTTCGAAAAATAATAAATAATTGTATAATGCGAAAAAAATTAACAAAAAAATATGCACATCACACTGCATTTTATGTAGATCATGCTCATATATTTATTTTTTTAAAATTATTAATGCAAGATTAAATTACTCTACGTGGACACGAGCCACTTATTAGCTTCTTCAAATTTTTAAGGTCACACAGTTCATTAAATGCAAAAATTCACACATTAAATGACATCGGAATATTTTAAAAAAAATATCACTATGAAGCCAACATAATATTCTACAATTTGTTTTCTTACTGCAAGTCAAAATTCACATGGCATATATGCGTTTTGAGGGCTTCTATCTAGCACATGAGTAAAAAATCAGGTTTTCATCGCCAAATTTGGCCAAAAAGTGTTACCCATCTTCATGGAATCACCCTACCGAAGAACACTAATAAATTTCTACAAACCATAATTTATTCTCAAGATGTGAAAATCCATTTGGCAACAACATCTCTCATGGTCAAATTTATATCCTTGATAGAGTTTGACCTTAGTACAAATTATGGAACATACATACAGTGGATGGTTTGTTATGAACAATGTTGTGCAATAGAGTCATAGATATTTATGACACAAAAAGAAGCGAGTGAAACATGAAACATAAGCATGGTAATTTAAGATTCTCTTTTTCGTGATAAAATAACTGATGAACAAGCAATATTTCACGTTGAATATTTGAGGATTATCTAATAAAAATTTTGATTAAAAATGGAATTGTGTTGGCTATAAATATTCATAGTTATATAGGAGTGTTGTATCTCACATTTGACACATTAATCCTGCCTAGAAATCAAGGAAAAAAGATAGGTGACAAAGTTTTTAGTATTGGGCCTCAGTTAACTTACCTTGACAAAAAATGCAATTATAGCATATTATAGGCAATTAGAATTAGAACATAAACCTATTTGGAAGTAAGGTACACAAAATTAAATGTTAAATCTATAAACTATAAATATAGAAGCCAGAAGCTATATAAGCAACTCAAACTCCACTATAGGAGAATGACAAATGCCTTTGCACGGTGAATACATGTTTATTCTTGTAAAAGATCATATGTTCACGTATGCATTACCTTGTATTAACAAAGATCATATGTTCACGTATGCATTACCTTGTATTAACAAAGAGAAAAGTTATTATTTGAAAGGCAAATGTAATAAATATATTGAAAACAAGTGTTCTAAAATTGAGAGAGAAAAAAAAATAGGCCAATGATTAAGACTCCACATCAACCAAAGTTAAAAACAAAAGTCATTGTTTTGTGATTATGTACATATATAAATGTAAGCGGTTAGATATATAGAAAAAAACATTGCTCTACATTTTAGAAACCAATAATACCAACGTGGCAATAATTTAGAGTACAACTTAAATCCATTTTCAAAAGTAGACATTATTACTATGTGGTATCTTTGAATAGGGTGGTTTTTTTGTCTTTAATTTCTACATGTTTTGTGCACACAAAGACAACTCATAAATAATCATCACATAGCTAGATTCCATCATCTGTAACTAGAATAAACTTCTACCTTAAGTAAAATGTAAATATTCTCTGAGATATTGGACTTGTATATGACATTGATGCTTTGATGGTGATGAAAATTTGGTTTCCCTATTCTACATATGATATACATATGAAAGATTTATGAAAGGTTTTTTAATCTACAACATGCATTAGATGATAGGGAGATGAATATATTAATATTAGTAGATTGAGAAAGGTAACAATAACTATATGGTGCTCGCAAGGATTTAATGGGGATTAATGAATGGAAACTTTTAAGGAGATTGTTGTTTGTTGGGCCATGATCTAGTGCTGATGCATAATACTTATAGTAATGAAGACTTTGGTTTCAATACTGGTAGGAATGTTCCTCAATGTTAATATAAGATTGTGCTAGAATTAGGTAAGCAACTATGATGACATCAATGACTCTCAAATTGGATAAGTTATGGCTAAGACATCCTCATCTATTGAGGAAGGAAATGAAGCACTCGAAGCCATGTGATAGAATTGAATGCTTCAATTGTATTGACAATCATCAAGATGACAATAAATTATAAACAAAGATGTCACTATAAACTAGTATCTTGATTGGATAATTGGAATTATCATTTTAATGGCAACACTTCAAAAGCAAGGCCTTAAAATCATCTTTGCAAAGAAATGAAATTTGTGAATATATATTTTGAGAAAAATATGTATCCAATCATAGCATAACAAAAGTGTCTACAAATCTCTTTAAGAACACAAATTCCAACAAATTTGTAATTCATGAATGAGAATACAAGAAGAGAACCAAATTTCAGCTTAAAAAAAAATTATATATCAAAAAGGTTGAAAAAGGTTTTGTTTGCCCCTTAATATTCCAATGTTGGGAATAACAACTTAGTCAATTTAACAAAATAAACTAGTTGGGGAATAATATGATAAAACTTAAAAACATGAGAAATGCATCACATTTCATTCACTAGTAATTTTGTTAACTTTAAGAATTGGAAATGAGCAACAACTAAATATAAAAATTGATAAAGAAGAGGGATTTAAACTAGGATATATAATTTTGGTTAGAAGACAACATAGGAGATAGAAATAGAGTGCAAATCTCTATAACTTGCGCATAGTTATTGTTATAAATCACACAAGAAGAATAAACTACTATTTCCTATTCATAAATTGTGAATATTCACTCGTAATAGTATGACTTAATCATTTCATGAATGTCTAGATAGCAAAGTGTTGCACCTATAATGAATTTTTAATTCCTGAAACTGTACTAAGGAGAGACCCTACATAATCTATGTAACATTGTCATTAAAATTTCCTAAAGTTTTTAGAGATATGTAAAAGATTTTTAAGTTGAACATTTCTCTTTTCCATAATTGCAATACAAAAATCTACAGAAGGTTCATTTTATTATTTCCATGCAATACAATCTTACACATCTAGTAGTTAAAGTCACCAAAATTCAACATGAATGCGCCTTTAACTACTACAAAATATTGACAAGTGACATATATCCATAAAATCTTACATTTGGGAATGTTTACTTCTTCAAAGGTCCCGAATGCCTTGTATATTTCTACCTAATAAAAACACTAAAATTTAAAGTTACGAAGAAAAAAAATGTTCAATTTATTCTATCCTCTCCAACACTAGTTAAAAGATATACAAGTGATGTGAACCTTTTTAAACAAGAGTTTTCTAAAATAAGGTAGACCCTCCAAATAACTTAATATCATCTCCAATATGTCTCAATGATGCATCACTTGAAACACATTTTATAGAACAAAATGCATTTGTTATAAACATTAACCAATAGAATTGTAAATGCACGAATTGTACATTTAGAGTCCCCTATGTTAAAACCAAAGCTGGAGTTGAGCACTATTCCAAAGCTGGAGTTACTATTGTTCCAGAATTAGATTGCATCCTGTATATTGAACTTTTTAATAAATTACTAGGATTGGAATTGTGTTTCTATATTAAATTAACCAAGTCCTAGTCCTCCAACTCTTACTACCTTTGATGTTGTACCCACCATTTATATCTATTATCGCTTTTCTCTAGTGATCATGCTACCACTCTTCCCTTCCACCCTATCTTGACCAACCCTACGCAAACATTAAAAAATATTCTGACCTCATGTGCCAAATTCCTCTACCATGGTGCACCTTTCTCAGCCAACCCTATTTGACCATAAGTGGCCCCTGTGACCTGATCTTCACTATTCCTCTGCAATTGGCTCCACCATTGCAATCCAAGAAAAAGATACAGTCTAGGATGCTCATTATTCCTTTAGGATTTTTAGGGTGATTAGATTATTATCATAGTAAGGGTTTTTGGTCGTCCTTAGTTTTGAATGGATATATTGTGATATTGTTTTTGTTAAATTGTTTTTATTTTACCACACCATTTGTTGGGCTCATTTCTGAAGTAATTATCTTCATTAAGTGTAATATCTCCCCTTTAATACCACCATATATCGCTTTTGTTTTACACAAGCTTGGAATATCTCCCCTTTAATACCACCATATATCGCTTTTGTTTTACACAAGCTTGGAATATTCCTTGAAAACTGCATAATAACGAAGGCTGGTAGTCGAACCATCCACAGACTTCATGGACCAGCTCCCTATTTTAGTTTTTGTTTTAAATATTAGCCAACGCTATTTCTTAAGCTGACTAGAAAGAACACATTCATGCAGATCTTTATTAGATGAACTCTTTGTAACTTGAACATATTTTAGCGAGTGGATGCAGAGGATTTCAAATATCATATCTCAATATTGGCACAAGAATATAGTATATATTACATGCATCTTCTCTATTAAATGGCCGCCTACAACAAACATTTATGAAAGAAAACAATGAAATTCATTCACCATGGTAATGGTCGAACGAGAGATGAAGTCAACGAATTCCAGCTGCGTGGTGGCCTTGGCTACTACACGACACAGGTGAATCATAGCTAACTCAGTGCCGATGTATTTTACACTATGATAAAGACCCTCGATGGGCTACTCATGACCATGAATTTAAAATAATCAGAACTATGATGACCTAGAACACTTATCATAAAACTTTTAGACAACATAAATGAGATATCAAGGTGTTCGGCTTTGCTATAGGGTGTTAACCTTTATCCTAATAAAATCCCTACATTCCATAAATGCTGGTTCACATTAACAATATTTGCATTCTCCATCCATTAGATATCAATGCCCATATTCTCTTCATTTCCAAGCGAGAGAACATAAATGCAAAGCGAATAATTCATGAAAACTTTGAGAAATGAAAAATAATACAACTTAAATGTATTTAAGGTTCCCGCATTTAAGAGTGATTTGATTGTTGAAGGAGAACATTCAGAGCATTATCGTCACTGAAAAACCTATGTGAGTTATTTCAGTGTTGAAGGAGAACATTCAAAGCATTGTCATCACTGAAAACCTATGCATAGTAAATGAAAGTTCCTTATAAAAGTCCAAATCAGTCGTCCACTAGAAATTAATCAACTTGCTTTTAGAGGCTAGAGAACATTAATTCTCAACTAAAGATTCAGGGAAACCATCTGAATTCTGAAACAACAAAGAATATAAACTTAATAATAAGGTTTTATCATTTAAGATTTCTTTTACTTTATTGAGCTCAAAAAAATTTGATTCAAAACTTAATAATAAGGTTTTATAAATGGAAATTTCAAAACTACGTGACCATTTGATTCTTAATTGTATTGAGACTCGGATATCTCGAAATCGAGATCAGAGTTGGGATTATATAAAGGGAGTCACGATTTATGTTTTTGATATCGATGGACTGTCACAGCTAACACTTTCAAGCAACGGTGCTCCTTTAGAACAGTAGAACCTACAGGGGTTCCTTTACAAAGGAAAGATGCTCCAGAATTGGGGAACAAGACACAAGGAAGATGCCATAAACATGTGAAATTTTACAAAGAGTATTTAGATTTACTAGGTGGGGATGTAATTTCAGCTAATATAAGAATAGGGGGATCACCTAAATTATTATGAGTATTGTCGAGGGTCATGAGAGTACAAGTAGTTGGTTAGGTCATGCGAGTACAAGCAGTTGGTCATCACATTTATATCTGATGCATTCTGCACTTTGACTATGGAAAAGAGTCTTAGAGTCTTAGAGAACTCTTTGGTAGCAATCATCACATTTATGTCTGATGCATTCCATACTTTGACTATGCAAAGGAGTGTGGGAGTCTTAGAGAATTCTTTGGTAACAAACGGTGATGGCTTAATTAGGTTGAATAAAAAAAATGATAAACATTTCACCAACTACAAAGTAGTTACTAAATAGTACTAGACTAAAGACATAATAAAATGACAGAAGTGGGTTCCCCTACCACAAGTTATGTCTAGGACTAAGAAAAATTCACAGTGGAAATAGATTTACTCTCGTAGTACTATTTTAGTGCATGGCCTTTATGTTGGGCAATCTTTTGTGTTCTTTTACCAAAAAATAAAAACCGCCAAAATATCCCCCTTTCAAACAACTTTTAAAACCAAGGAATGAGGACAAACACTACATAGAGAAGCCTCCATTATGAATCCATGTTGGAGACATTATGGAAGTAGTTACACCATTTGTGAATTTCACTACTTATGCGGCAAGGAATTCCAAAATTCATGATTCTAAATTAAAAATTGCTTCGTCTAATACTGTTGCATGAGAAAAAATTGGGGGAAAATGTTGTCCCCTTAGAAACCCCAAACTCCAAGAAACCCCTTCACCCAAATGTTTAATGGTTATCTATAAAGAAAATTTATTTAATTCTTTGATGTGGTGGTTGCTAATAGCAATATCCTTCAAATATTTTTGAATGCAGCCATGAGCTTCAAGGGTTTTAATTGCAAGTGAAATTTGCAAACAGAAAACCACATCAAATAAGTTAGTATAGGGTTTACGTGTTAGTATAGGGTATACCTGTGAGAGAAACAAAACCCATAAAATAAAACACTCAATTCATAAAACAAAGAGCCTCACATGATTAAATAGAGACTATAAGACACGATTCAACCTCACACATGGATTGATGAAAGTATGAGCAAACTGCAAAACATATTTTAAAATGTAAGGTGAAAATTTTTAAGAAAAACTAAGATGAAGGAGATATATTTCATTAGTAAAAGCACAATTCCTGCGAGATTCATACCTCTCCCACAAAAAAATTCACTTCGTGTGCAGTCTTCAACTTCGAAAATATATTTGAAACAACAACGATGATCTATAATTGCAGCTTCAAGCATTAGCTATCCAATGATGCGATTGTTATAGAGTCGATGAAACATTGATGACGCTTTGTGCCATTGAATGAAGGTTTCCGATCTACAAGAAATGAAGCCCTTTTCGTGAATGAAATACTAGGCCCCTAAAAAAGCACTTTCAATGAAATATTAGGTTCCTTGATTAGGGCTTTATTTTTTTATTATTAAAGAAATTTTCTATAATTTTTTTTTTAAATATATAAACTATTTTTAAGACCAAATGGCAGTTTTGTCTTAAATGCTCCCTTTATGTATTAGTGCAACTTCCAGAAAGGATGATATTGTATTTGTGAAGAATTTAGAACTCAATTACTTGTAATGCATCCTTGCGCTACACTATGATATACAATTTGTAACTAACACAACATCAGACCTCTATCATGACTCTGAAACTAGGCTTTAATCCATTCCCAATACATTATTCAAGACCACAAATAAAATAATTTCAACAATTTACCATGAAAAAATGTTAAAAATCCTTAAAATTGAATTAACATGCACAAAAATGAATTTAAAGACCTAAAATAGACTCGAGACGATTAAACCCCTTTTCCCAACTCAAACACGGTGCCTCCGACTTATGGGAAGAGATCACGACCTTTCTGAGTTTTGAATTGCGAAGTTGGAAGTTAGCCTCTTGAAAACAAAATTAACTCTTCGAATCTCAACTTCTAATTCTTCAATTGCAAATCATAAAACCATGTGATATGGGATAAACATAAATTTATTTTCAAAACTAGATGGTGGCTCCGATTATCTTGTAAGGTTGTGAAGTTCGGGGTTGCAACCTCTCTAAAAAATCCTTGAGGAGATTTGAAAAAATATAGAAGCATTTAAACTCCATATTTAAAATCAAGAAACCTTACCCTATTATCCTTCTAGAAGTGGGTATTCTCCCATCGAGAGCATTGCTATGAATATATACTTGATTTACAAGCACATGGTAAATGACATGGGAGACTAGATAATTCATAAACTTTCTTTAAAATATAGTACGAACCAACTCGAGATTAAGAGATGATGCTATCAATACTCCATGGTGTGGCTAATCCATTGGGGGATAGATGAAAAAAGTATGTTTCCAAGATATCAATCACATTAAAAATATTATCACGTCTAAGTTTAAAGAGAAAATGTGGGGCAAGAAAGAAATAGAGATTAAAAGGAAATTAGTATGCTATAAGAAGAACATCAACCTTAATATGGAAGACCAGAATGACCTATCTATTTTAGCTAGTTTGAAGGATAAAATTAATATAGCGAAGATAAAATTGATTTCTAAATGGTTTCATAGTAACCACGACACTCGACAATAAGGAAGGTGGAAAGCATCTATAATCTTTGTGACGCTATCATCATTGAGGATGAAAGTCATTTTCTCTTCGAATGGATTGCATACACCCAAGTTAAATCACAATTTCATAATCTTTGTTCCAATACAAAATTCACTAACCTTCTTATTTGTCAAAACTATGGAGACCTAGGAACCCTTCTTTCAAATCTTTTTAGCATAGAAATTAAATTTTACAACAATCAAAGTAATATTATGAAGCATCTATTGAACAACCTTGGTTTGACTTCAATTACACTTTAAAGCCTATTATATCGCTTCAATTCAATGAAATTAAAATTGAACTCGTCATGTATTAAGTAAAATATGGGTTTTGTTAAATGTTAGTTAATATAGTCAAAGGTTACTTTAAAAAGTTAATTTAGAAATATTAGCCATTGAAAACAAAACTTTAAAAAATAAAATTTATTGGGGAGCCAAGAGTTTTTTTTTGGTTTAAGCAAAGACCTTCTATGTAATCGAGAAAATCATTTCAAATAGATCCCATGACAAAGACTATATGGAAATGAAAGAAAGCAAACCATCAATTAATCAGAAATAATAAATTGAAATATTAAATAATAAGAAAAATATTTTAATAAATCAGTGAATGCAAGGGAGTGTACTTATGGATTTGATAAAATTAGAGTTTTATCAAATGTATAAACAAGTATAACTCATTTTGCATAGACTTGGAGCTTTAAAAAAACATTTTTTCTTATTTGTTTATTTATAGTGCTGAGATTACTATAATTGAATTTATGATCTGTCATTCCCAGCTAGATGCTTACCTCTCAATGGAGAAATTCAAAATAACACTTAGAAGCAAAAACAGTATTTAGAAACCCTAAAACATGTAAGACACTAAACTTACTCTGACAAAAAAGTTGAATGCTTCATTAGAAAGCCCAATGCCTTCTTATAACAATTACAAAGAAAGTTCATTGATAAGGCCAAAAACTAACACAATAAATGTTTCTCATTATTTATACTAATATATCTAATATATTTACTTAATACATTTCCCTGATAGGCCACATATTTCAAGTCCATTATCTGATATCCATGATGCCACATCTCCTCATTCCTAGAAAGACCTCACACCATTGTTCCTACATCGGAATTCTCGATCTCAAAACGCCCATTTTACCTAGCTAAAATCAAGCTTAGTGTTATCGCCGAGATAAAAATTCGGAAACCCCAGAAGACCAACTGGGTATTTGAGTGTGAGAACTGCTAGGGTATTATAAAACGACCTGCATTGTCCAATCGATCAAAGCAAGGCCCTCGAAAATTGGCGCCATAAGGGCTGTTTTTATGCAAAGCCTATTGCAAACTATTTCGTTTAGCAGGAAGTTATTGCTTGCAATCTAAATCCTTAACGAGGGATATGGGCGCGTGTTTATGGGAATTCAAGCAGCGGGTAAGAGAAAAGAAGCAAAAGTGCAAATGGTAGAAGATACTTGAATAGCATGTGCAAGAAACTACCAGTACCTTTTACACAGAAATTTGGGGTTACTGATCATTTGGCACTTAAACTTTTGGAAAGATAGCTTGCATTTGATCCAAAGGATCGGCGTGCTGGAGAAGAGGCTCTTGAAAAAGCCTGTGGGTGTTTCAATGAGGCCGCGAGGAATGAGAGTAAGTGAGACTGAAGCAGCAAACAGGAAATGGCTCTGAGATGGCAGTGTGCAGTGTTAAAGGAGGGGCGCGTTTATGTAGTGAGCGCTCCCTTGGTTTTGGGGATGAGCGGCAGGAGGAGGAAACGCTGAGAGTGGTGGAGTTAGGGCAGCAGTAAATGGGAAAGGCACACGAGGAAGTAAGGAATGGGCAGCAATGAATGGATGGTGCAAAGATGGAGGGCGTGTTAACAGAAGCACGTGAAGGCAGCCAAAAAGTGGAGCAAATCTTGGCAGCGTGCAGGAAGAAGGGAAGCGTAGAACGATGTGCAGCATGGGTGCAAGAGGACGCTTGGAGTATGGCAGTGTTACAGGAGACGTCTTGAATTTATCTGTTTGCAAAATGGTTTTTTATTAGTTTGGTTACACATTTTATTCAGTTTTATATTAATGACATTTTTAAAGCAATGTTTAATTCAACTGAAAATACTATTTGCTAAAATTTAATTTTATTATTTATAAAATTATAATTTATTCAACTTCCACAAGTGGCGATTTCTTAAAATTCAATAATTTACAAAGTGAGCACTTGTTGAAGTTCAATAAATTATAATTTTATAAATGATAATTTAGAAAGTTATAAAATTTATTGAATTTTCTCTAGACATAGAGCTATAAATATCTATCAATACTTTTCTATTTATATTATGGTTAACTAGTGTTAAACACATAGCTATAAGTATGCATGATAATCATGATAAAGCTATAAATATCCATCAATACTTTTTTTATTATTATAGTTAATTGATGTTACCTAAAGAGCTATAATATGCATGATAATCATGTTACTTTATTAGAGATAAAGTGCTATCGTTAATCACAAATAAAGTAAAAAACAAAACATATAGAAACATAAATTATAATAAAATATCACAATTAATAAAACATTAAGAATCAGACACAATGCATCCTAGATAATGATAAGAATACTAGCAGACAGATATGACGTGAATAACATGCTAAGAAGATCCGCATGACGAATTCAAGTGAGTTGTTTAACCTCGAGATCCCCTCAGCAAGTCTTTTTCGTCCACCATAATGATCAGTTGCAGCGGTTGTACTTCGAGCTTGGTCCCCATTTGCAGTAGTTTTCACGAACCACAGTTTCCATCTCTTAGTGGAAGGCCAAGCTGCATAAATAAATTTAGAAGACCGGATTAAAATTATGAAATCTGTGGCATAGAATCATTGCACGTTTCAATCTTTGAAACATATGACAGCCTAAACCCACCTCATGTTCATGTTGCAGATGGTTTCAAAGTTCTCTTCATAACTAATCACATGGTTCAGCCTTTAGTCCATCTCTGTTTACAAGTTTCTAAATATTTTCATTTTTTGCTATATTTGTACACATGTATCCGTAAGTAATTATGCATCTGGCCTATATATTTCATATCACACTTCATTTCGTACTTGTTAAAACAAAACTATTAACATATATGATAATAATCATTATTTACACATTAAACACTCTATATAGATGTAGAGGATATCCTCATCGAGGCCTCTAGTATCAAATATCTTATTCCATTAGTAAGACAATTGTTTAACCCATTCAAATATTTCAATACTTTATATGCCAAGTTCTTCTAATCTTACACTGCAAACTTTCCTATAGAGTCTATATCTTCTCCATTCTCCATGTAGATTTCCTCTCCAAGATATCCATCAAGGCAATTAACTTTATCCAATATCAACAACAATAGCCTTATCAACATCATACACATTATTATCTAATATGTTATTACGCCGATAGGCCATTAGAGAGAATTTGAGGTCAAAAATGGGTCTCCTAAGAGATGTACTACAAAAATATAAGATATATTAAAATATTATGAGTTGGGGGTTTTATGGGGTAGGTATATATGACAACTCACCTCCTACACTACTTTTTATGCATATTATAAATAACCATGGTTGAGTTACTTTTCTAAATTGACTAAAAATAAAATTAATAAAATAACTCTACAATGATGTGACTAAGATTCATTGTAAATTCCCAAAAA